>CATIWQ010664454.1:0-11786 GCA_949673415.1 Euphorbia schlechtendalii
TATATAAATCACTAACAATCACTTACATTAGTATCTACAATATTCTCATCAGTTTCGGGAACAAATTCATCCTCATCATCCTCAAGAACATGTAATGCTTCAGTTGTGTGGAATTCTTCTTCAACAAGAGTTGTGCCTAAGGGCTGTCTTATCAACGATCATGTGCCCCATTTTTTCAAAATACAAAAGACTTAGTTCTTGTAAGAATTCACATTATAAGGTTAGTTAATTACTATATTAGTTCATTACAGTGATTATAAAAATAAATTAAACAAGATAATTGAAAAGATGAATAGATTCATGAACCTAAATACTAGTTAAATACTAGACAAATTTCATTTTAGTAATTACTATGGATTAGTACTAGAATTCTAATAAATAAGGCTTTAACAACCTAAAAACCAGATTCCTTCTAGTTAAATACTATATTAGTTCGTTTTAGGAATTTACGAATAGAATAATCAAGAATATTAAAAAGAACAAGGACAACAAGAAACAAAATAAACTAGATTCCTACTTCTTAAATACCATATAATTTCATTCTAGTAAAATAAAATATATTAAAACCAACATATTAAGAGATCATGGGCTTCAACATCTAAACACCAGATTCCTACCAGTTAAATACTAGATTAGTTCATTTTAGGGATTACAAAAAAATCAAAATATTTAAGTAAATGATTAGGGGATCCAACAACCTGAAAACTAGATTCCACTAGTTAACTACTAGACTATCCCATTTAAGTCATTGCATTGGAATAATACTAGATTTTTAACAAATCAAGTCTTCAATAACCTATATGCCAGATTCCTACCAGTTAATCACTAGATTGGTTCATTTCAATGATGACAAAAACATTAAATCAGTTTTTTTAAAAAAAAGATTCAACAACCTCGAATCTAGTCCAGTACTAGCTAACTACTACATCATTTCCACTTTAAATGGATTATTAGAAAGATTTTAATAGATCAAAGCATCAACAACCTGTATACTAGATTCCTACCAGTTAACTACCTTATTAGTTCATTAAACATTAGGATTAATAATAAACTTACATTTGTTTCAAGAAAATGAGTCGCGCCACTACTGTTACTAAAAATTCAACTCAACAGTCCTTCTAGTGATTTTTCCTGCTAATAAATGATATAATAGTTATTATCAATTGATTCTCACAAAATTTTACAGAAAAAAAGAAAAATGAATAATAATATTACAGATTGTATGTAATCAACTTACATCAATCTCCATTGATTGTTTGGGGGATCTCCATATCAACATCGCCATCTCCATCGATGACTTCATTTTGATTTCCATGAGAGCTAGCTGAACAAACAGAATCATTCCCCAAATCAAAATCCTTATCAGAACCAAACCCATAGTCATGCCTACTACTTTCCCCTTCATTACATGAAGAGTCACTCCCTTTGGGGCTGCTTTGTTCCGGTGCACTACCTTCAACATCATTGTCCTCATCTTCATTTTTCCTCCTCAGTTTTTTGTGTTCGATGATAAGTTTTAGCTCTTTAACATCATATTGAATCTTAGTCTGGTTCTCTTCCAGAATTCCCTGCCTACTTCTAATTTCTAAGAAGCCCTCCTCCATGGAATTCATAAAATCTTTCATAGATTGAAAAAGATCAGGCTGATTGTTGTATATGGTGACGATGTTGAAGTTAGCCTCGGTATCTAAAGGCTCAGGAAAAGGATTGAGACAATCCAATGGAGGATTGTCAAGTTTTTCCTTCGATGGCCAAATCTTCCTCAAGTTCATCTACAATCCAAATGTAAACAACATTGAGGCTTCAACATATTGAATACTAGTTCATTACAAGTTAAATACCAAATAATTATATTTCTGCAATAACAAAAAGATTAAACCACATTATTAAAAGATGAAGGGATGCAACAACCTAAAAACTAATTCACTACTAGATGAGTATTAGAAAACAAGTTATATAAGCAGAAGAACAATAAATCAAAGAAAAAAACGAACTAATAAATGAACTCACAAATAGAATAAATATACATGGGATATACTTACATAATTAGCACAAACATTGAACAACATCTTATCAAATTCATCGAACCTGAACACTCTTTCATGGGGAAGCCACTTGAAAATAGTGATTTAAACCCTTCACCATTAACAGACTCAACCATATCACACAACAAACCTTCACAAGCCCCACACACCTCATAAAACCACACTTGGAAAACAAGTGGGAAACCTTTAAGGTTGTAGGGCTCTTTTTTGCTATGTTTCCTCCTCCTAACTAATATCAACCCATTGATTGTTTCCCTAAAAGATAGGAAACCCAAGGAGCCTTTGCGTAATTGTTCGAGTAAACAACATCAAAATACTCCTAAGGGATCTTCATCCTAAGATCAAGGTCAATGATGTAATATGATATGAAATATATCATAGCCAACTTGAAATATTTATTATCAAAGTCAATTTCGACATGTCCCTTCTGACTTCCAACACCAACTATCTTCTTCCTCAAAACGTACTCAAGATCCACCCTCATTATACAATTAGCATTCACTTTGAAGTACTTGGCACAAAAATTCATAGATTTATTTGTGACCAACATCATATAGTCACCTTTATCAGTGGCTTTGAGTCTAGAGAGCGGTACAAACCGCTCGATTCCAAAGTAGATAGGTTTTCTTCCTAAGAGAATGAAGTGGCGGTCGTTGTTTAGCTGGTGTATCTCACGCATCACCGGTTTGTGAAATAAGTTTTTCTACGCCACCATCCTTGGTCTAGTAAAAAATTTACCGAAGAATGATTTTTTCAACATAGTCAGCATAGATGGGGGGCATTCTCCGTGATGAAGTCGATCACGCCATAGTTGGAGGTGCATCAAACACTAGTACGCCAAACTAAGTTTGGGGGGAACACCAACTTGTAAAGTTGCAAACATTTTGAATTCAAAAAAATCAGATATACACATGTATCAATAAAAAAAACATAGGCTTCCACAAAGAGATGAACACTAGATACCTACTAGTTATATACCAGATAAGTTCATTTCAAGTATTACATATAGATAAAACAAGATTTAAAACAGAGGCTTTAAAAATAAAAAAACTAGATTTTTACCAGATAAGTTCATTTCTGAGGTTATAAAATTAGATTAATACTAGGTTTTTATTAGATCAAGGGATCCAACAACATAAAAAACTAGATTCCTACTAATTAATTTCCAGTTAGCTAATATAACATTTAATTAAGAAATTATAATGGATAAGAAATAAATTTTTAAGAGATTGATGCTTCAATAACAAAAATACTAGATTCATACCAGTTAACTACCAGATAAGTTCACTTAAGCAAATACAATGGATAATAATATATGTTTAATAATTTGAGGCTTCACCAATAAAAAAATTAGATCCTTACCGATTAACTACTAAATCTTTACAAGAAATTTACAAGATAGACTACTAGACCATTTCATCTTTATGATTACCACATAGTTCTGCACATTTGGTAGGAAACTAGTATAATGCGGGTATTCAATAGTAACTGTTGTTATATTAAAAATTGTTAATATACCAAGTTCTTTCCAACACTCTACCAGTTAGTAAACTGCCTAGTTTTTTTCCAATTATAATGACTTAAAATCAACAAAAATATTACCAGAATAACTACAAAGCTCTTAAACTAGGTTCCTATAAGCTCTCTACCAAATATATACCAGATAGATTACTAAAAATTTTCAATTTTGTTATATGGTTTCAAATACATGATAACTACTAGACATTTACAAAATTTCTACCATATAGATAACAGATATTCACCAACAACATATTCATACCAAATCTTTACCAAATAGATACCAGATCTATGAAATAGTTTGATTGATCAAATTTCAAACAAAAAAAAAATAATTACTATTTGAAAATGAAAAGATTACATCAAGTTTGGGTTCTTCAACTATTTGTTTTGAAGCATTTTCTTTTGAAGTGCTTGAAGTAGACTTCCAAGAAGTTTTGCTACTTGCCTGGCCTTCTTAGGAACAACATGACTCTTGTTTTGATAAGAGGCTCTTTTAGGTGCCATATCTATTATAAACATAAACAATAATGGAAAAAAATGAAGGAATGTGATGAAAACATGATTATGAGAAGAATCAAAGGTGTAAACATACCTTAACGTAGATAATGAAGAATGAGTTATTGAGAAGTAGTTAAAACTTTGAAATCATAGCTTAGAGAATGAAAATTTGAGAAATTGCAAGTACAAAACCTTTAAAGAGAAGCAGTTGAGGAATCGCGAGAGAGATGTTGCAAATGTTAAAGGGAGAAAACACGAAAGGCACGTACAGAAGAGAGAAGTAAGAAAGGAACATAGAGAAATTCATTATTGATTACTTTTGACCCATTTAAGTTATGGGCCAAAACTTGGACTAAAATAGATATGGCAAAACAGACCATAATTGACAAATTCTCATAAAAAATTTCTTACCTTCCTTTTCGAGAACTGGTCAGGCCCAAAATAAGAAGAAGGTCAATGGTGGTCAATTATTATTGGAAACCACACAGAATTTTGCATTTTGTTTGAAACTCTTCCATCTTCTTTAAAGAAAGCAGAGTTGTGTCTCCTCATCATATGAGCATCACTTGCAATTCTTCTTTGGTGTGATTATGGTTTCACTGTCGTCTTCTTGAACCACTATATTAGTTTTTTAATCATGGAAAAATTGTATTGATTGAGACAATGAAAAAAATGTGAAATAGTTGTGTCAAACAAGAAGAACTTCAATTGGAATCTGAATTGATCAATAGAGTAAAAAATGTGAAATGCGATTGAGAGAGGGAGAGAGAGCAAGAACAGGAGAGAGATATTGCAATTGGAGTGAATTGATAGAATGTGATATTATAGAAAATGAGGGAAGGAACTGTTTATGTACCTAACTAATTGGTCATGTTTTGACTGATCTACCCTTCAGTCTAACGAAATAGATTTTGGTTATCTTCTATGCTTATATAGCATTGTTTCAATTTTGCTTTCTATAAGCCCCATTTGATCTACATTATGTCAGTTCATTTATTCACATTTTAATTTTTTAAAATTATCATAGCCTTAAAATAGTTTAACAATTCAAAATATCATATATAAATTGTTATTTTGATAAATAAAAAGAGCTGCCATAAGTTAGGTTCCTATGACATTCTAGGAGAAGATACTCAAATCCAACATTTCAAATTTCTTTTATCGGTGCCATTTATTTGAAAATTCATGGACATGTTTTATAAATGTACTAAAAAGGAATAAAAATTACAACAATATGCTCCAAAAGAAAACTACCACTCACTACCCTCTTTAAACTTTTCATTTATAGAGAATACGTCTTATATAAGCATAATTTTCCTCCAACAAACATGTGATTCCACAAACTGCAAATCTCGATCCTCAAATTTTCTCTCTTCTCTCTCAATCCAAACTGTGATAGATCTAGGTTTTGGACAAAGAAAATCATGATTTCTTCCCCTCTGCAATAATCAAGTAAGAATCTGAGCTTAATTAGTTTAAATTTCAAAGTATCAGAATGTATTTAGTTTTAACTTGAATCGGATTGAATTTTGATTTTGAAAACCTACAAAATGGATCGAATTCCTATGTTAATATTGATTGAGGATTTCAAATTCGTTGGATATAAGGTTGTTGGTATATAATTTCAAAAACTTCAAGTTTTCTGAATTCAAATAAGATCTGATTGAAAGCCTGAAGATAAATGATGAAATAGAAGATTTGAAGATAGAGTTTTAAGTTATAGATGGAGATCCTACCATGGAAATCAATAGCGATATGTTCCTCCAATTTTTTCTCTCCTTCAAATCATAAAGCACAGTGATGAACAGTTATCCATTGTGTATCACAAAGTTTGATAAAGCATTTGCAATTGTTGAAGATAAACTCTATTTCCTTTTTGAAATTATTTCCGTAAATTTGGTAGAAGACTAGTAAACTATTGGTATTTAGTAGAAACTTATGTTATTTTAATGAACTTTTATTATTGTTAGATTAGACATGAACTTGATGTGCTTTTTCTTTGATTTTTAATTGATACATGTATTATTGGTAAAAATATCCATAATGAATGAGGTTGTTTTGTTGAGAAATTGTTCCAATACCAGGTTCCTACCAGCTCTCTACCAGTTTCTTCAATACAAAGTTATTTTGAAAACATATTGACTTGAAATCAAATAGGAAAGTTATAAAGGCATCTTTACAGTTGTTTTTAGAAATGCAAGGGTGTTATTTTAAGCATATATGTGCATAATTTATGCTTTTTTGAATTCATTTTTAAACTCTTAACAATGATAATGGTCTTAGTTTTGAAAATAGTACATTTACAAGGTCCTTATTAGCTCACTATTAGATTATTGAAATCAACAACTAGTCTGAAATTAGCGCATTTGGTTGGAATATAGTAGTATGCTAGTATTCATTAGTTATTATTTTGGTATTGACATTTTTTCAAGCAAAATATATGAAAAAATTTTGTTACTTTGAAGTCATTAAAATACTTTAAACAGTGATGATGGTTCAAGTTCTGAAAATTATAATTATACTTGATTCCTTCCATATTCTGACCAGTTAGGACACTGCCTAGTTTTTGTCGATTGTAATGACTTGAAATTTAAACTTTCTTACAAAAACCCTATTTTGGATAAGTTCAAATGCATTTGTACTTTTTCATGTCATGAAAATATGATTTTTAGTTGTTGGAATAGGGCTTCAAATAAGATTCTGGCATTAAAAGTCCATCTTTTGAATATCTGGTAAAAAACTAGTAAACTGTTGGTATATTATTGGATTTTTCTTAATTCTCATGTTTATATGTGATTTGCACTTGCTTGGTTAGGTTCCATCGTAAAAGAAGAAGAGGATATGATTGTGATGGATGAAAAGCATAATGGCATTCACCTCAAAAAAGAAGATTGTTCTTACAGTATAGCCATTATACAACATTCGTAACTCCATCTACATCAACAACATCACAGAAATGGCAATGGATGAGATAAATGGCTTCATCGAGCAAGATTCCATAGAAGATGATGTCGAAGATGTGGAGATTTCGAAAGAAAGATTGACAATCTCAAGGTGAATAAAATAATTAGGGACAAGATTGTTTTGAAAGATGTAATAAGCTTCTACGCTTTAGAGAATAAATTCCAATTCAAAGTTGTGAAATCATGCCCTAAGCAGTACTACTTGAAGTGCATTGAACTAAACTTTCCCTAGATGCTAAAAGCGTTGCAGTAACATTACAATGGATCGTTGAAAGTGAGGAAGTATACAAAAGAACACAATTGTAACATTGATAAGAGACATGGTGGAAAGAGGCAAGCAACGAAATTAGTGGCCACAAAGTACATAAAGAATGAATACTTGAATGAAAAGATCTACAATCCATTAAACACCGTCAATGATGTAAGGAGAAAATTGGGAGCCGACATCAATTACCAAAAGGTGTGGTATGCAAGGGAAGAAGCGATTGAGTTGATTAGAGTTTCTCCGTTTAAATCATACAACATGCTTCCGAGCATGATCTACATATTTTGAGAAATAAACCTAGTTCAGTGATCAATGTGATGATGAATGGAAATAGATTCAAATACCTTTTCCTGGCATTCCATGCCTAAGACAGAGGCTAGAAACATTGCAGGCTCGTTGTAGTGGTGGATGGAACATTCCTCAAGACTTGCTACAATGGCACACTATTATGTGTTTGCGCTTATGACGCTGAATGTAAATAAGTCCTTCATCCTTTGTGTTGTTTCATACATCTAGTACATAACTGTAAAATGTTGGTATTGAGTACTACTTGTTACTATCCTCATCAAATGTTTTTACTTTGGTATTGATGTTTCTTCCTGTTGATCATTTATCCATCGAGTTAAAAATAATTTATTTGTCTACAAGAATATAATTTGTATTCTTTTACTTAGCTCCTCATTTCATTCTTGCAATAGCCAAATATCTGGAAATTGGCTAGTAAAATTTTAACTTGTATACCAAATGAATACAAGATAATCAAAATTTAAAAATATTAACTTCATTAATGATGTTTCGGTTGAGTTCAAACTATCACAAAGGATATATTAACTTGTAATTGTTGCTTCCTTCAATACAAAATTGCAGAGAAGATATTTCCTCTCATGTTTGCTATTGTGGATGGGGAAAATGATGATTCATGGGAATGGTTCATCTAGCAGTTCAAAGAAGCATTCGAGGATGAACTTGGTATGGTCGTAGTTTCATATCGTTACAAGAGTATAGAATAGGGATGTAAGAAGGTTTTCCTTGATGGAATGCATGTCATGCAGACATCACTTACTCTAGAATCTCAAATCGAAATACAAGACCAATATAGATGAAATATCCAAATACTTTAGATTTGCATCCTACTCGTACATAGTTTGTCAGTTCAATAAGAACATGGGTCATTTGGAAAATATCAATGAAGGGGTTACAAAATATTTGAAAGATGTTAATGTTAAAAAATGGAGCCGAGTGCTTGATCACATCAAACAACATAGAGTCACTTAATATTTTGACGAAGATAACAGAGGTGCTTCCCATTTCTTCTCTAATATAGTGCAGAGGATGTTTCATACAAACAGAGAAATCATGGAGAAAACCATAATAGAAATCACCAAGAGATACCACAAGAAGGTGCTAAAAAGTATGCACTAGCTACAAAAAAATAGAGGTTAGCCTCTTTACCTCTACCTTGATGCTAACATATTATCATGTTTATGAATTCACTAGATATTAGGTTCCTACCATTTGACTACTAGATTTAGAGTAAACTGCTTCCTACTAGTTTCAATGCTTCAAAAACATATTTTTGCTTACAAATAATTGTTAATACTAGTTCTTATGAGCGCATGATATTGGACCCGCGCGGTTTCCACGAGGCGACGGCTTGTGAGATGGGGCGTGGGGGTTTTCCCGATTGGAAGAAGTGGTGCATTTAAGTTTAAAAAAGAAAATTGTTTGTGTGACAAGTCTAATAGACTCAAGATTAGAACCTCTAGCCTATAGTACTCAGAGTCACCACCTGTATTAGCTCTTTGGGGGAAAAATTTGGTACAGCTTAGATCCATTAAGCCTAAGCGATACCATACTTCAGAGTCCAGGATGAGTTACTTACTTCATCATTATTTGAGTTAACATTGTTCTAGTTTGGAAACCACATTTATGATATTTCAATTCAATCTAGATGTTTTCAACTTATGTTTTTTTGTTATTTAGTGTGCATGCAGAAAGTAAATAAAGTGTGAGAAAGTAAATATGTAAGAAAGTAAATACGCCTTATCTATGGGATTAATTACATCTTGGTATGGTGGATTTACAAATCATCTAAATACATTGATATCTAACAAATATTACATCTGATAAATGCGATGTCCAAAGGAAATAAAACCCTAACATACATCTATCCTAAACTACTTGCATCCACAAAGGTTAGCATATGGGATATTCTACAACATAGATTTGTACCAAGTGTACCATACATACTCTATTTAGATTTTTGCAAGACCTACATTGTCAAGGTAAAAAAACAGAGATTATAAAGTTCTTATTTTATAAAAATTGTTCAATTTTATTTTCAACTATGTTGGTCATTTTTATTAATGAAAATGGTGCATGTTATACTGTTGGGTCGGTTATCTGGGAACTTGAGTTCCCTTCGTGTCGATGACCTAAAAAAACTTTTAGAAAAATAAATCTAGTCCAAACATGCATAGTATAGCCATTGTTTGGGTTGATAAAGAACATGACATCATCCATATCATCATTGACTTTCCTATAAAGGGCGATATCGATATGGATGGCCTGTAGCGCTTTCGTCGCTACTCTGAACCTTAATCAATATATTAGTACAATAAAAATTTATATATATAACTCCTAAATAATTAAAATTTATAAGTTTGTTACCCCCAATGATGCATTTCCAAGCTTAGAAGGGTCTCAATGGGTCATTTCGGGACTAAACGATTCGAAACGGAGCAAAATGAAGCCAATCCTCATTCTGCCAATGCAATGTCATTAAAAAATCACAAATGATGTCGTCAACGATATTATGATATCATTAATGACATTGGTGATGTCGTTAACGACATCGACATTCCAGACCTGCAAAAGACATACAAAAACAATATAAATAGCAAAATGAAAATCTAAAACTTCAAACGATCATAGCATTTGCTATACTTAACTGATTTTGATGATCTTTATCATTAAGGAAAGATAAAGATGTGTAGAATATTTTTATGTAAACAAATTACTCAAAAAGATTTTAAATCATACTAACTTTCTCAAAAAACAATTTGGTGTGTGAAAAATGGAAATAACCAAAAAGAAAATGAAACTTAAAAAGAGAAAGCATATAAATGCAAGCACAAACTCTAGGAACTCAAAGGCTTACCCCGTAGTCATGAATCCACTTTCTTTAAGGTCTATGAAGCCCTTCGAGAATCTCTCCTTATTTCTTTTTTGTTGGATTTTGTTGTTGGTTGGTGATTTACCAAAAATCTTTGAAAGGGATTTATTCCTTGCCAAACTAGATGTTTCAGAAGGTTTAGTAACCTTCAAATGAGTGATAAAGATGTTGTAGACTCTCTATTCAAGTTTAAACCTCAAGCATTGCCTAAGTGATCTCTAAATTTGAAGTTTGCTTAAAGGTTCTTTACACCTCAAGCTTTGCTTAAAAGATGAACTAAACCTCAAATTTTCTTATGAGATGAAAAAGTGGAACCTTGTGACCCAATTTCATGTTCTTTTCATGAACTTAATCTAACTAACCTAAAATCCCAAGTATTGGTGATTAAAATTTGGTGTTTTGCTCAAGAACACATGAAAAAATGCTCCCTAAATCCAAAGTCAACTCCTTTTTAGCGTTAGGCCAAGCTTTTAGCCTTTTCTTTTCAACTTTTTACAAGATCTCATGTGAAGATTTGATGTAAAAGGTCTTAGGTAAGGTGTGGGGAGTGGTTTTGCAGTGATCATATCTTAGCATGTGGGAAAAAAATCACCTTTTTGGTTGAAAATTGCAGAAAATGAAATTTTTGTTATGCTGGAAAGTCGATGTCGGTAATGACATTGTCAATGTCATTAATGACATTACCAATATTGTTAATGACATTAGCCATGTCGTTAACGGCATGGCTTCTTTTCTTTGAGCTTTGAAATTGTCAATGTCGTTAATGACATGGCTTGTTTTCCTTGGGCTTTTTATGCTGAAATTGCCTAAGGCTCAAAGAAACAAAGCAAGCTTCCTCTAGATGAATTCAGGACCCTATAAAAGTGAAAAAAATAGAAAGGGAAAAAATAAATTACAGCTTCATCATCGAACTCGAGAGTTGGGAGCGAAATCTTGTGCTCGCAGGCTACCCCTCGTGGGATCACTGTTGATATGAGATCAGTATAGTCCTACGATTGAAAGAGCAGCGGGGTTTAGAGATGATGCCTAAAACCATCATGGTTGGTACTACCCAGGGTGTAAACTTCATGATGATCATAAACTTTCATCCTAGTGCAGCGTTTTTGAGAACCGGCCTCTCCATACCCCTTGTGTTTTTCCCATTTCACTACAAGAAAATCACTGATCTGCAATGGAAACTGCAACGGAAATTGCAACGGAAATGATGTTTTGCAACAGATTTGCAACGGCATGGATTCCGTTGCAATATACGCGCTTGCAGATCACTTTGCAACAGTTTTCAATTCCGTTGCAAAGTTGCAATGGAAATGTTTTCCGTT
>CATIWQ010664608.1:0-11942 GCA_949673415.1 Euphorbia schlechtendalii
TAGTTAAATAATATAAAACGTCCAAGGAGGATTCCCATGTGAAGATCGTCGGATGGTCGAAAATTGTGTTATTCGAGGATAAATTTCCCGAAAAGCCGTCATCATAGAACGCGCGAGCTGGTACAAAATCCCGTGCTCACAATATGGCCTTTCTCTCCACAGCCAAAGCATTTGATATCTTTGCTATGCTCCTTCTTGGGTCCTTCCTTAGCTCCACGCCAGTGCTGAGTTGACTTTGTTTTAGCAGGATACTTCTTCTTGTTGAACTTCCCATCCTTCTTAATGAAGCGTTTGAAACGCCTGGTCAGATTGGCAATTTGCTCATCAGAGTCGCAGTTGTTGGGCTCATCTGATGAATCAGCTTTCAGGACAATAGCTTTGCCCTCTCTCTCCTTGCCTTGACTCCTCTTGGAGTAATCATACTACTTCCCTAGAGACATCTCATGAATCAACAAGGTGCCTATCAGCTCATCATAGCTGTAGGTCTTCAGTTCATGAGCTTCCTCAATGGCGCTCTTCTTAGAGTCCCAATCTAAAGTAATAGTTCGCAGAATCTTCTTTACGAGCTCCTCTTCAGTGAACTCATTCCCCAATCTCTTCAGTTCATTAATAATATTAATGAACCTGATAGTCATGCTTTTAATACCCTCGCTGGTTCCCAAGGAGAACATCTCATACTCTCTCACATCACATAGCTCCCACTATGTCCTCGCACTTTCACACTATGAAGTAGTCAAAGAATTTTTTTTTATCAATACGCATATATAATAACACATATATATGATACTAGAGAGACACATAAATTAAATAACATTGATAAATAACAAAGATGCCTTTATTATTATTAATAATAATTTGAAATAGTTTGTACATTATAACTAATTAAGATATATCGCCCTAATTGTCTCTAGGGCATACATCATGTCTAACACCTCTGTCTTTTAAGGCAACTCGAAAAGATGTATCTATGTGAATGCTGAAGGAAACCACGAGAATATCACTTTCCCCTCTAGAATGGTCTTCACCAAGGTTCAATGGGGCTTGAACTTGTATGTTGGCCCAGTCTATGAAGTTGACTATGAAGGTTTATTAAGGAAGAAGATCCTTCACAAAGTTATCAAGCAACAGAGACTGAGTGAGGTTATACAACTCGAAGGACCGGCCATTTTTGGCTTAATTGGGAGCTTTTTCTAGAATCTTTATACCATTCAAGGTTATAATGATGTTCTCCTTGTTGAATTGAGGGAAACTCTCACCTCATCTGCTCAAGGTTTATTGGAAGCATTCTAAATATACTAAACAACGACACTCGACTTAAAAGAAATGGAGATGAAGATGCTCTAGTAGTTCTAGAGGATTGGAATTGCTAGTGGATTATGGATCAGGCAAGAACTATGCATCTAGAATGAGTTGTGTAGCAAGAGCTTTCCATGAGGAAGTGGTGAAGTTGTTGCTACCTAAGACAAGATCTCTCACTAGCTGTACCTACTTCAAGAGTTGTGTGATATACCATATAGTAGAAGGTAAGTAATTGAACTGGCCAATGGTGATTCTTCATCACTTGACCAAAATTATTATCGTCTACCATTATGGCTATTTGATCACAGCCTTTATGAAGGCAGTGAAGATGGACATTTCATCCTTCGTTGGTAATCCAGGGGATACTATCATCTTGGTGAAGAAGACCCTAACGATGATGTACTTCAGCAAGTTGTATCATGATCAGGTGCATAATAGGTACACTAAGGCCCAAGATGCCAAAAGAAAGGCTAAGGCTATACCGATAGTATTCCCTATGGATATAGCTAAGGAGGATGAACATAACTTCATGGTGGATTTTGAGAGTAGTGAGGATACAAGTGACAACATTCCTCTTTCTACAAAGATGGAACCTATCTCTACCGCTTTTGGTCTAACATCCCTAAAACCAAAAGCTACATCATCAAGGGAAAAGAAGAGCCCGACAAAAACAAGCGAAGAAGATACGCATGCCCAACCCCCAATAAGGCAAAGGAAGTAAATGAAGGCCAAGACTCACACTCAAGGGGAAGTTGAGTCGAAATAACAAGCTGAGGAAGAAGAGGATGCCTTAGAGGTAGAGGAGACCTTACGCCAGAGAAAGCGTAAATTGGATGTTTCTGAAGAAGATGAAGGCTAAGGGAACTCCAAGAAGAGCAAGGAGGATACTAAAACTATAAGTCCAAGCACTACAACCCATGTGGAGGAAGTAATTATCAAAGCAAAGGGGACTCAGTGAAAGCACACTACCACCAACAAACCCTTAAGGAAAAATGTACAAATGGTGAGCAACAATGAGGATGCTAAAGAAAAAATATCCTCAATCAAGAAGAATCTGCTCTTCCTGATTCCAGCATCCTCACACCCTCTTTCACTAAGACTGAGAATCTTCCTACTCAGTCTGAAGTACCTTAAGCTGATCCATCTTTGGATCAAACAACTAACCTAGAAGTACTCTTAAATTCTTCCCCTATTTCTTCTATAAATCTTGAAAAACCTTCTTCTCCTGTAAATCCTTCAATTTCTATTCTTGTAAATTCCTCAGCTTATATTCCTGTAGATACTAAAAATCCTACACCTAAAATCCTCAATCTCGACCTTCAAACAATCTAAATTCCCTAGTAGATATTCCTTCTTCTCCAAAACAAACACACGATTCTTTGTCTCCTCCCTCTTCTCCCACCAATACTCAATCACAAAATACTGCTTCTTCTCCTCCACCGAACACTCAAACTGCAATAATTCCTTCACCTATAAAATGTAAACCAACCCCTAATTCTTCAACTATACAAACCTCTAAACCAACTGTTTCTTCAAACACATCCTCTACCACTCTAATCTCTCTAGTTAGAGAAGTTCCTACAGCTGAAAACTCTGCTCAGCATGAAAATGCAATTGAGAAATAAGGTAAATTTTACAACCAGTGGAGTACCTACCTCCAGCAACAAGCTAGTCCAAGAAGATTTAGCTAATCCAGCCATCTTAGCAAATATAAGAGAGTTGACAAGGAAGAAATTTCCAACACTCAAGTCCGATGCTAAGTTGGATGGGGCAGTAAGCAAATTATTACTTGCCCAAGAATTGATAGACTTATCTATGAAGGCAAAGGCTAAGCTACCTGAGTTTGATGAACATTCAAGCATACCCTCGGTATCTATCTACTTTAGAGAGTTTGAGAAGATTCAAGGTAGTTTATTTGAGATTCGCAACCACTTAACGAAGGAAAGTACCAAAAGCTTAGTGGATAAGATGGCTTTGATTTTAACTGGCTTATCCAATTCTGCGGCTCAACTCAGCACAGCTATTACATTTATCCCCACATCTACTGCTCTCGCTAATGCAGTAGTAGGAAAGATAAAGAGTAGTGTATATGCTGCTGCTGAGTAGCTAAGTAGCTTAAGTACCACTATGGAAACTCAAGCTATACAGTTTCATAAGTTTGGTGAAGAACAAGCCAAAATAAAGAAGAGCACAAACCGCAAGCTCGATAATGTGCTGAAAAAGGTGGAGAACACCAAAGATATTGGGCATAACATGGCGTAGTTGATGGAGAGCATATCCAAGCTAATGGTGAACTATGATAAGAAGATTGATCAAGTAATAAGATTGCTGATAAGGTAGCTGAGAAAGCGGACAAGTAGCCTATGCTGAACATGGGCTCTCTTACCGATAAGATTGATGTTGTTTACAAACAAGTTAATGATAACAAGGATGACTCTTTAAAGAAGGTGCAAAAGGCTATCTTGCAGGCGATGAGAAAGATTTTCCTAGACCCCATTGAGCCTATAGACCTAGATAATGGTCTCTTAGTGTATAAAAAGTTAAATATACAATAAAGATTGAAAATCTTTAGAAGAACATGAATCAACTGGTGACCACTGGAATTATGATGAAAGGATATTGACTTCACCGCAAAATCTATGTCATCAATATGCCTAATGATCCTCGATATGGAAGCAAAGCTTAAGATCGCATTATCTGCCTCAGATTTCATAGCTCTATTATAGTGCTTTCAACAGTTTGCTTACCGATGGTTCGACTAGATTGCACATCTTTCCAGGTTCCATCATGATAAGTGTATATTTACACTTATTATCATGATATTTTTACTTATAAATTGATATGGTTTGGAGTCATTTTATTCTTCATATAAAAGATTTCACGTTGTATGTAGTTATTTTTTATGCAAGTGCAGAAACTAGGTGAATCTTTGGAGTAAATTGATCGAATATGGAATTCTATGTAAAAAGAGTGAAAAAGGTGCAAAAATATGCATGGAACACAAGGATTTGGCTTAGGATTAGAGTTGTCAAAAATCGGCAAAGTTGCAAAGAAGAATTATGAAGAAAAGCATTGTTCACGATCGTGACCCCCATTCACGGTCGTGACTTATCACCCTTCATAAATAGCTAGTTGTAAACCATTGTTCACGATCGTGACATATAATTCACGATCACGACTTGTGATGGTTGTTGGTTATCTCTCCCTAACTACCAACCGCCAAATAAGAACGATCAACCGCCATCAACCTCCATCAATTACCAGACAAAAAGACACCTTTCGAAAGTAGACCAATCACAAAAAGGTGCCTTTCCATTGTGGATAAGGATGAATTTTACATCTAATCACATTGAAGCGATACAACCTTTCGCCAATGGACATGACTCTTTATTTGGAAAGACGCAACCCTTCGCACTCTATAAATAGAGTCCTAAATCAACCAATTCGAGGAGAGAGAGGCATGATAAATGTGGGTATAGATGTATGCATAGACAAAGAGTGAAAATTGTATAGATTTCTCTATGTTCAAAGTGTTAGAGAGAAAAATGTATAAGTGATTAGACTCTTATTTCAATCACTAGATTTCTCCACAAATTTGAGCGATTGTTGTATGAGTGTAATTGCAAAGCACTTATCAATTGACGACTCCCATTAAAAGAGTGCATACAATTTGATCAACTTTAGCCTTCAATTGCATACCTTACAACTTTACTTGGTTTTCTACTTATACTTTCTATTTCAAAATTTATGATATGTCTATGTGTTATAACGAGTATTTTATCTTGTGTCATTTATATCAATTAAGTTATATTCTTTTGAGTTGACTTTAAGAGTGATTTCGGGGTTAACAAGATTGTATATAATAACTGGATCTGTGATTATAACGTTGTTTAGTGAGCCAACATTTTTGGAGTGGTGACTTGCTAAATATGGCTATGTGAGAGCGACTAGTACTAAGCATAGTATTATTGTTATCCAGGTTTTTATAAGTGTCATAATTCATTTACTCTAGATTTAGAAAAGTCATTTCATGTGTTGCTCTGCGGTTGATTATTGAATATTTGGGTGTCTAGAACCGTGTTTGTTAAAGTTATCTAGTGTACAAAATATTCTTGAAGATTTTGCATGTTTTTCTCTACTATACTTGTTCTTAGGGAATATTTATATAGTTTACATCTTCTTTAATCTGTTCATGCATCTATCTATTCATCAATTTATCATCCATATCCTAAATTTATATTATTTTCTTTTGTTCCGTAACTCTAGTTGATACTTAGAATCGAATTCCTTCCCTGGGGGATCGATATCTTTTAAAACTACATCGCAACTGTATACTTGCAATGATTATCATTTTTTTATTTGATAATCGGTACTGACAACACCTGTTCATATTAAGAACTTTTATATTATATTACAAGGGTTTTGGCACCTTTTACGAAGATAAGTGTTTTGAAACGAGTATAGTCAAAATCTTGCGATCAAGTTTTTGGCCCCGTTGCCGGGGAAGGCAAGTGCATCTAGAGATCAAATTACTGGAGAATGGGCACTTATATTTATGTGTTAATAGATTTATTTATTTTTTATTTTAAGTATTTATATTTTATTATTAACATATTTTTCTTGCTTATTCATTGAGTTTTCTTTCTAGTGTGTGCATGCCAAGTACGCGTAGTTCGGGGAGAAAGTTTGGCATCTTTCAAATCAGAAATAGAAGGATTTGGTAGGAAAAGAAAACAGATAAATAAGAGATAAAGAAGAAGGATGGCTGACGAAGAACAACAAAATGTTGATCAACCTCAACCAAGGCTCATGGATTATGTCATTTCGACCATCAATGGTAACAATCAAGGAATTGCTAGACCACCAATTAATGCAAATCAGTTTGAATCAAGCTAGCATTACTTCAAATGATCAGCAATAATGTGCAATACTATGGTCTACCCAATGAAAATCCGAATGCTCACATTGCACACTTTCTAGAAGTCTATAATACTTTCAAAATGCCCAATGTTCCTGAAGAAGTAGTTAAACTTCACTTATTTACATTTACGTCCGTGATAAAGCAAAAGTTTGGTTGAATTCATTACCCCCAAATTCAATCACCACTTGGAATCAATTAGCACAAGCATTTTTTACTAAATACTATCCTTTAGCCAAAACCATAAGACTCATTAAAGAAATCACTTCCTTTACTCAAAAAGATAGTGAATCCTTGTACGAAGCCTGTGAACGTTATAAGGAACTTCAATGAGTTTGTCCTCATCATAGTTTACCCCAGAATGTAATTCTGCAAACTTTCTACAATGGAATAAATCATGCAACAAGAGGAACGATTGATGCTATGGCTATGGGCTCTCTTATTAAGAAAACTAGTCAAGAAGCCTTTGATCTTTTGGAAGATATGGCAAATAACAATAGTATGTAGTCGGTGGAGAGAGCACAAGTAAGTACTACTAATCCCACTCATTCACATGCTACACTACATCTTCTAGTTCAGTTAAAAAGGTCAATGAATTAGACCCTATTTCTATTATGCAAGCGCAAATATCTGCATTATCTCATAAAATAGATAATATGTATATAAGTAAGAGTAACCCATTGACATGTGAAAATTGTGGCAAAAAAGGACACACTACTTTTTAGTGTAACTTCAACCCATGTGTAGGGGAACAATTAAGTTATATTCAAAGTCAAGGGAATTCTTATGGCAATAATGGAAATAATTATAGGAGTTCTAATTGGAAGTATGGTGATAATCAACAAAAGAATTATCAGAGTAATGATAGAATAGGAGAGTTGGCTAATAAGATAGATAAATTTCTAGAAGGGGTTTGTAATAAGCAATCAGAATATGACGAATGTTACAAGAAGTTATAGAATAAGATGGATCAAATGTTTAAGAAGCAATCATCTTCTATTCATAATTTGGAAATACAAGTTGGTCAATTAACAAGTGCTATTCCACCTAGAGGAAAAGGTCATTTACCTAGTAACATAGAAGGAAATCTTAAGGAAAATGTATATGCTATAGCCCTTCGTAGTGGTGAATTACTAGATAAACTAAATCCTTCGAGTATGCTTGTTAATGATGTTGTTGAAGTACCAGATGATTATCCGAGTAAATCCAATGATAAAGCAGGAGTGGATGAACAACCTAATTTTGAAAAAGTTAATCCCCATCAACCACCATTTCCACAAAGAATGAAGAAGAAGAATGAAGATGGACAATTCATCGAATTCATCAAAAACTTAAAGGTCTGGAAATCAATCTTTCGTTCATTAAAGCCATTACCCAAATTCCAAACTACGGTAAGTTTATTAAAGAACTTTTATCTAATAAGCGTAGTTTAGAAGGAATATCGAAAGTATCTTTAACTGAAGATTGCACTAAAATAATAACTGCTACAATGCCCACTAAACTTAAAGATCCAAGAAGTTTCACAATATCGTGTGAACTTGGAAACATTTCATTCCCAAAATGTTTATGTGATCTTAGGCTAGTATAAATCTTATGCCTTTATCAATCTTTAAAGAATTGAAGCTTGATGATGAAGTTAAAAGGACAAATATGGTCTTGCAATTGGCCGACCAATCTATTAAACGTCCTTATGGCATGGCATGATAGAATATGTGCTAGTTAAAGTGGATAAATTTGTTTTTCCAATAGACTTTGTTTTGTTAGATTTTGCATATGATGAAAAATGTCCTATAATCTTAGGAATACCTTTTATGCATACTAGCAAAGCATTGATAGATGTATCGGGAGGCAAAATTAAGTTAAGGATAAGTGACGATACTATTGAATTTAACATGGATAAGGCTTATAAATATCCAATGGATGAAGATATATGCATGAAACTTGACTTAATTGATGCTTGTATTCAAGAAGTTGTCAAGTTAGATTTCATCCATGAATATGAAGTCAAGGGGTTGGGAAACTCCATTAGCACTTAAAATCTCTTATCTCTTCCAATACACACACACACACACACACACAAACACACACACACACACACACACACACACACACACACACACACACACACACACACACACACACACACATATATATATATAGCATATTTCTATTTTATTTTTAAGTATGTTTTTAAGTTAGTGTTGTTTTAAAATAAAAGAAAGAAGAAAAGTTTTGGATTTTGAACATTTCGCGATCGCAACCTATATCGCGTTCATGAATTAAGTTGTCAAAACATTTTATTTCTGCCCAAGTGAAAGTCACGATCGCGATATGTACGATTTCACAATAGTTATTGCTGAAACGGCTATATTTCTGACAATTATAAATCAATTATATCTGTTGGAATAACAATAATTACCCTATTTCCTATATATATAACTACTTTCCTAGTTTATTTTTCACAATCAATCACTCTTTTACCCAACTACAATCTCTTACAAGAAAATTTTCTTTGTTTTCCAAGAGTCAAACATAAAACCCTTCTTCCAAACCCTTGAATTCAATTTCAAATGGCTCCCAAGAAATCAACAGCAACCAAGGGGAAGAATAATTTGGTTAATCAACAAACCAAATATGGATGTCCTTTTCCCGTATATGGAGATGAAGAAGTTGACCGGTACATGAGGATGAAAAACTTTGAAATCCAAGTTACACTTTTCTATGATCCTACTTTTGTGATTGATGCTGGGATTCATGCAGAAGTAGATGAATATTTTTCGCTATTTGGATTAATTAACTTTGTAAACATGCGTTTCCCGTTTAACAAGGAATGGATCCTTGAATTTTTTGTGACTGTTCAAGAAAATGGGAATTTCTTGAAAAGGAAATTTAGGAATGGAGGGGAGGAGTATAAATTTACCTAATGGATTTAATTAAGTGGTTTGGTTTTGGAGGAACATATGAAGAGATTGAAAAAGAAGAAGATTATGATCTGATGGATGTTTGGATTGAGTTAACGGGATTGGATTGAAACAATGTCAAGAACTCATCCAACAAAAACATTTGGAGTAATAGCCATCTTTACCTCCACAAGTTTATATCTCAAAGTCTTTTCTTCCGACACGAGACTACAAAAGTGTCTATGAAAGATTTAGTTATATTGGAATGCGCCGTTTCACAATTAAGACCAAAATTTCCATTATACGTTTTGGAATCCATCACTAGTCTTACTACACATAAAAAGGCTATAGTTGGAGAGGCAAATTCGATTTTTGGAATTATTTTGGGAGCGAAAAACAAACTGCCATACCAATATAGTCCTCGAGAGACATTTAACTTTACGGGAGGAGTCTACATGAAGAGAGTGGGTTTAGTTAAAGAAGAAGATGGGAAATTTACATTTCTACCATATGGAGTAAGGGTAAGGAAGTTACGACCGATCGAAGAATCTACTTCTTGAGGGAACCAATAGGATGAGGAAGTTCAAATCGGAAGTAGTGACACGAGACAAACCTCTGGAAGTACACATGTTACTTAGAGATGGAAGTTCATGAAAGATGTCGGTCTATAGCCTCCATACAGCAAGACATTCATCAACTAACAAAATCCAACATCTTTTGAACCGCAAGTTGAGTTCATACTTCGAGAAGTAAAATATGAATATCTCACCGAGTCCTCCAGATTCAAGCTTAGAAGAATAAAATTAACCGGGTTAAAAATTTCTTTTTCTTTTTTTTTCTTTATGTGTGTGTGAATAGTTTAGTCTTTCATTTTTAATAAATCTCTCACAATGAGGACATTATGTTCTTTAGTGCGGGGGAGCATTTGTAAATCCCAAAAATCCAAACAAAATTGAATAAAATTAAAAAAGTTGAAGAATGAAAAATTTTCTTGATTTTGTGTTATTTATACATCATCCATACCTATACTGTACTAACATATGTTCCAAGGTTATTTTGAGTGTTAGGTATTACAAGTTTGATGTTAGTGCAAATTTCAAACAAAATTTTTGTTTCGAGTTTCAGGGCACATAGAGTCTGAGCGCTTTTAGCAAAACATTTAGCATTTGGGAAGGATGAGTGATGAGTAACATTCGAAAGCAACATTCCAAGTACATTTTGATATACATTTCAATGCAACATAAATTAGTATAAGTTATATAATTTTAGTTTAATGCTACCGATAAGTTAGTAATGGAGTAATAACTAGTAGTGTTCTTATTATAAATTTTGTATGCTATTTTTGAATACATTCTATAAGTATTGAGTGTTTTTAAAGTGTAAGGAAACTATAGCCATAATACTTTGAAGTGATCAATAAAGGATGAGGGTATTAAGAGAAAAATCAAAAGAAAGCGAGGATAACCAATGAGTTATGCAAAAGGTGAGGAATGGTACGGAGCAGAAACTACAACTATTCAATGAGTAAAAAAAAAGAAAAGAAGCATAGCATGAAAAATGGGTGCAAAATACGAATCTACACTTCAAAAACATATGCTTAGAAGAAAAAAAATGAGAGAAAGTGGTATAGAGCATAAAATGCAACCACTAAAAAAAGGGGAGAGTGGTATGGAGCATAAAATGCAACCACTAAGAGTGTTTTAGCTTCCTAGGTTACCTAAAAATACCTTGAGATCAATCTTTTCAAAGTGTGCTCCCTTTGTCCTTTATACTTTATACTATGCTTAAGAGAAGGAAATATTCGAGCAAGCATATAACGCCTATATGAAGACGTGATTCGGTTGACCCTCCATTGAAAGCAAAGGTATGCAACTGGACTATATAAATTGCATATTACTAATTTGTGGGAAATTTCGATCACTTTACTTGAATCTTATGCAACGTGGGAATGTGGTACTCATTACAATAGTCTTTCACCAAATAAGGTACGAACTTGCATTACTATTTTATACACTTCTATTGTGTTTACCTAGAGGACAAGGAAAAAGTTAAGTATGGGGGTGTGATAAGTGTATAATTACACTTATTATCATGATATTTTTACTTATAAATCGATATGGTTTGGAGTCATTTTATTCTTCATATAAAAGATTTCATGTGGTGTAGTTGTTTTTTATGCAGTGCGAAAACTAGGTGAATCTTTGGAGTAAAATGATCGAATATAAAAATTCTACGTGAAAAGAGTGAAAAAGGTGCAAAAAAGAAGTGTGGAAGGATTTGGCTTAGGATCGGAGTTGTAAAAAATGAGCAAAGTTGCAAAGAAGAATTATGAAGAAAATCATTGTTCACGGTTGTAACACCCATTCGCTGTCGTAACTTGTCACCCTTCATAAATAGAAAGTTGCCAACCATTTTTCACGATCGCGACATGTAATTCATGGTCGTGACTTGTGACGGTTATTGGTTATCCCTTCTCAACCGCCGGATAAGAACGATCAACCGCCGGATAAGAACGATCAACCACCATCAACTACCCGATGAAACGAAACCTTTTGGAAGTAGACCAATCACAAAAAGGTGCCTTTCCATTGTGGATAAAGATGAACTTTGCATCCAATCACATTAAAGTGATGCAACCCTTCGCCAATGGACACGACTCTTCGTTTGGATAGACACAACCCTTCGCCAATGGATACGACTCTTCATTTGGATAGACACAACCCTTCGCACTCTATAAATAGAGTTCCAAATTAACCAATTTGAGGAGAGAGAGAGGCATGATAGACATGGGTAGTTGATGGTGGTTGATCGTTCTTATCCGGCGG
>CATIWQ010664712.1:0-63073 GCA_949673415.1 Euphorbia schlechtendalii
TAATATTAATCATATTTCTCGTTTAGCAACAAATGGATTTGAGATTTTATTTTCTAATAACAATTGTCAAATTCGAGGTTATAATGTTCTTTATACTTGTTGAATATGTGTGGATGGTATTTATGTTCTAGATACTAAAACTGAAATTCTAAATAAGAACATCATTAAGAAATCAAAGTTAGATAATGAGAAATCTTCATACTTACTGCATTGTCATCTACGCCATATAAATGAGACTCGCTTAACTAAGTTACACAAATGTGGTGACTTGGGCTCAATGGAATGGAAATCATATGAGGTGTGCAAACCTTGTTTAAAGGGTAAGATGAATAAGAAACATTTCAAAGTAAAGGGATAGTGTGCCACAAGTACTTTGGAAATAATACATTCCAATTAATGTATGTGGTCTAATGAGTGTTAAGAAACATGAAGGTTTCGTCTACTTCATAACCTTTATCAATGATTACTCATGATATGGTTATTTATACCTAATGAGGCACAAGTCTAAAAGTTTTAAGAAATTCAAAAGAGTTCAAAATTGAAGTAGAGAAACAG
The DNA here is from genome assembly GCA_949673415.1 of Euphorbia schlechtendalii. Lineage (NCBI taxonomy): Eukaryota > Viridiplantae > Streptophyta > Magnoliopsida > Malpighiales > Euphorbiaceae > Euphorbia > Euphorbia schlechtendalii. The sequence continues at coordinate 556 of CATIWQ010664712.1, forward strand.
CTTGGGAAAAGTATTCAACACCCTTCAATCAGATCAAGGCGGTGAATACTTAAGCCAAGAGTTTCAGGATTATCTAAGGGATAATGATATTTTATCCCAAATGGACACCTCCCTATACACCCCAACGCAATGGAGTGTCGGAAAGGAGAAATCAAACCTTACTCAATATGTTTCTGTCCATGTGGGCTAAGCAGAACTCATTAGATCCTTTTGGGGTTATGCAATTGAGAGCCTAGTTTATATTCTAAATAGAGTACCCTCGAAATCAGTTGATCAAACACCATTCGAAATGTGGTATGGTAAAGAAACTAGCTCCTTCTAACTTGAGAGTTTGGGGATGTCCTGCTTATGTAAAGATGACAAGTTCAGATAAGCTAGGTGCTAAGTCTTACAGGTGTCTATTTGTAGGTTACTCTATGGAGACTATGGGTTATACCTTTTATGATCCCAAGGAATACAAGGTACTTGTTTCTAGGAATGCTCAGTTCCTCGAGAAGGAACACATACTTGGGAAAGCTAGTGAGAGAAATCTTGAGCTAGGTGCTAAAGAGGATTAAATAAAAAATCAATTGATTGTTCTTACACCTCTTACACAAGAAATTTCAAGCATGGAATAACCTATTATAACATTGACATTGCATAAATCATATCGGGCTCCAATCGTTCCCAAGTGATATGGTTATTTCATCATAAATGATAAACACAACTTCTTTATGGAAGATAATGAGCCCAAGATTGAAAATGAGGCAATGGAAGTCTTAAAGTCAAACAAATGGTTTATAGCCATGAAGTCAGAGATGGACTCCATGTACGAAAATCAAGTTTAGAATTTTGTTGATTCTCCAAGTGGGATTAAGCCCATAGGATGTAAGTGGGTTTTCAAGAAGAAAACTAACATGGATAGTAATGTGATTACCTACAATGCAAGGCTAGTTACAAAAGGTCACAATCAAAAGGAAGGTATTAACTAAGATGAAACCTTTTCACCAATGACCAGGTTAAAGTCTATTTGAATTCTCCTTGCCATCGCTGCTCATAACAATTATGAGATCTAGCAGATGGATGTGAAAATAGCATCCCATAAAGGGAACCTTGATTAGGATGTATATATAATACAACTTGAAGGTTTTACATCCTAAGATGGCTCGATGGTATGTGAATTGCAAAGGTCAATTAATAGATTTAAGCAAGTATCAAGGAGTTGGAATATTAGGTTTGGCGAGACAATCTAAGAAATTGGTTTTGTATCAAACACTAATGAGCCCTATGTATATAATAAGGCTAGTGGGAGTGCAATAATTTTCTTATACTAAATGTCGATGACATATTGCTTGTAGGAAACAATGTTCCTTTTCTTCAAACAGTAAAGTCATGGTTATCAAAGAAGTTCTCCATGAAAGACCTTGGAGAAGTAGCTTTTTTACTAGGTATAAAGATCAACTGTGATAGATCTAAAAGGCTACTAGGCCTTTTTCAAAGTACATACATAGATAAGGTTTTTGCTAGATTTAACCTTGAGTAGTCAAGAAAGGGTTATCTCCCAATGTCTCATGGGATTAACCTTTCTAAATCTGAGTGTCTGAGAAAACAAGAGGAGAGACTGCGCATGAATAGAATACGATATGCTTCGGTGATAGGATCCATCATGTATGTTATGGTATGTAATTAGCTTGACATTTTAATCTGATACAGGTGAGAAGCATTGAATGGCCATTAAAACTATCCTCAAGTACTTATGAAGAACTAAGGATATTTTTTTAGTTTATGGAGAAATTGATCTCTCTATGAAGGGATACACTGACGCGAGTTTTCAGTCTGACAAGGATGATTACAAGTCTCAATCAGGTAATGTGTTTATGTTAATGGAGGGGTAGTTGTTTGGAAAAGTTTTAAATAGGATACGACTACTTATTCAACCATTGAATCTAAGTATATAGTTGTTTTTGAACTAGCTAAGCAAGTTGTAAGGCTTAAGGGATTTATTGGTGATCACGTTGTGGTTTCCCACATTATAAATCTAATAGTAATCTATTTCTATAATAATGGGGCTATTGCTTAGGAAATGGAACCACGGTTTCGTCAGAGAAATTGATACCTACTCAGAAAGTACTATCTCATTCAAGAGATAATAGCTAGAAAGAAAATAAGCTTAGAAAATTTCCCTATGATAAGAATCTAGCGGATGGGCTAATGAAGCCATTGACTTGGGTTAAGCATGAATAGTATATTAATAAGTATGGCATGAAGCACATGGGCAATTGGCTCTAGTGCAAGTGGGAGATTGTTAGACATTATATATGCCCCTAGAAGCAATTAAGGCGATATATCTTTATTAGTTATAACGTACAAACAGCTTCATATTATTGTTATCAATAATAAAAGCATCTTTGTTGTTTATCGATAATTATTTAAATTATGTATCTCACCGGTATATATCATATATGTATGCTATTATATACATGTTCATTGATGAGATAAAGTCCATGACTACTTCATAGTGTGAAAGTGCGAGGACATAGCGGAAGCTATGTGGTGTGAGAACTGCACACACATGTTACTATGAATAGTCTAAATATCCCTAGTCATAGTTTCATTCAGACTGGACATCAATGAAAAGGAAATACTAGCATGTTTAGGCTTACTCCTTGGATTAGATCAAAGAAGCCAATCTCACGAGTTGAAGGTTGTACCTTGAGTTAACACCTGAATGTATTCAGGTAATATATTAGAGACCACTATAACACAAACACTCAGAAATAACTATATCCACATGTTGGTGTCATCTCTTATTGTAGTAGAAGTACAAGTTTCCTTAGACCTGATTACTAGTTACCTTGTGAGGGAGTTGTTATACTTTGGGTCATACTTACTCATACTGGGTGACCAGGATGAAACAAGTGATTACGGGTATACTGATGATCACTCATTGGTAAGCCAAGTAGTCAAGAAGGGATCTATCGCTCCTAATATAGTGATATAATGGGAGATGTACCTTAAGGCCTCTTATTGAAGTAACACACTCATAAACCTCTGATTAGATTATAAGATTGATATAACGGGTTTCTAGTCAATCTTGATACATTATGGCGAGTGGTGTTCTTCGTGAACGAGTCTAATTCCCAGATAGCTACATGTTAGCATGGGATTTTGATCCTCGCTCTTGAGTTCGATGATGAAGCTGTAATTTATTTTCCTTTGCTAGTCATTCACTTTAACAGGATCTTGAACATCCTCACGAGAAGCACTCCTTATTTCTTGTGAACTCTACACAAATCCCCTTTATGTTGGGCCAATTTAGATCAAGCCCAATACAAGCCCAATGCCCATACCGACATGCCAATATCGGTATTGTCACTGGTAACATTGGCGTCGATGTTACCATAGTGACATCGATATTTTTAGGTTAGCAGTAACAAGGCTCAGATTGGGCCGAACCAAGGCCTAAAAACCAATGCCAATATGGATGTGACCAATGTCAGTGTTAGCATTGAGACACTGAAATTGATGTCACTGAGTCAACAACAGAAGAATTGCAGAATTTTGGGAATAATTGAGAACTTAGTCTTTTAGGGCCCTTGTACCCTTGGTTGACCTTTCCTGCATGCCCAGCATTGTAGGGTGACTGGAGAGTGACTTTCTTTCCTTTAATTGGACATTAGGAGGGGGTGAAAAAGTTGAAAGTACATGGTAAGTCATCATGAGGAATTTTGGATTGAAGGGAGCTCTCCTACAAAAGGAGAGCTAACATTCGGTAATAGCAGAGTTGAATTTCATGCCTAAAATGTAGAGAAAGAGAGATCACTTGTTCTTGAGAGAAAAGCTTAAAGTTTATAGGTTTTGTATTGCCTTTTGGTATATGTTCATTGGGGAAAGAAATTTTCTTGGAAAAGGTTAAGTAAAGTTCATAGGAAGGGTATGAACTTAGGTTTTCTAGGATTCATTTAGGTAACTTTGAGGTTTTGATTCACAAACATTGAGTGGGATTGACAAGGGAAATGTTTTTAGTTCACATCCATATTCAAACCTCTTTTCACCACCTTTGTTAAGTTTTAACTCAATAAAACTTGGTGGAGAAGTCACAATTAAAGTAGGCTACATTTCAGTTATTACCTTTCAAGTTCATGGAGTAACACTTACCCCATTCTCGGTTTTTCTAAACTAAACAATCACACTCCACAAACCAAAGAAACAAGGAGAGCTTCCTAGAGGAACTTTGCAGATCTTTAAGAAGTGGATTCTCGACTACAAGGTGAGTCTCTAAGTTCCTGGAGTTGTGTTTCATATTTGCTTGATGGTTTGGTTTTGTTTTGAAAGTTTTAAGTTTGTTACATTTTCTTACCTGTATTCTGGAAATATAAGGTAACACCAACGTCAATGTTATAATGGCGGTGTCTATGTTGCAATGCAGACGTGGCATTACCCCTTTTTCAAGAATCTAATTTATTCACTATTTACAAATTAGGGTTAACATGAATATATTGAGACCAATAGAGCAATTATACGTTGAGTTAATCTTTTGGATATATTTCGAGGAAAACTAATATTTAAATAACGATTCCCTCTTCATTGAAGTAAAGTTATTACCGTTCTTATATTTTCTCCGAATGTATACAAGGGATTTTAAATTATGTTTTCGAGCCTAAAATTACTTATGGAACCTACATATTTGTTAATAGCAAAGTTAAATTAGGAGACCCCCATGAAGGAAACACCCTATTCCCAGATATCTGGCCTGATGAAATTCACATAAAATGAGCAACATACTTGAATACAAATAAACCATTTTACACAACACAAATTGCAAGCCTTGTTGGCATTTTTTATTTAACTTTACCACACGGGTCTTCCAAATCTCAAAAATCAAACATACTAGGTACATGGTTGTGTTGTAAAAATATTTTGGGGTAACCTTTTTGGATGCAGGTAGAATAGGTTAGATGGATTTTAGTATTTATTTCCCTTCAGGTATGGCATTTTAATAAGAAACTATATATTTGGTAGATTGTTTTTATAATAGGATATGGATGTATTCAGTTACCTAGATCTCATGTCTTTTAGGCCATTTGTATTCCCCATCCCCAAATATGTAAAAATACCCCTAGATTAGGCGCATTTACTTTCCTACGTGTTTACTTTCCACATTTATTTATCACTTTCCATATGCATACTAAAATATACCTTGAAAATGATTTACGATGGGATTTCATGAAATTAGAATATGGTAGCAACTTGCTTGATATGACTTAAATAACAACGAAATAAGTAACTCATCCAGACTTAAATCTTTATACTACGATGTTGTTTAGGCTTTACGGATCTAGGCTGTAGCGAATTTCCCAGAAGAACTTATCCGAGTGTTGACTCTGTATAACATAGGCTAGATGTTTAAGCCACGAGTCTTTGGAATTTACTTCACACCAAATAACCACTTTTTGAAAACCCCACATCCCATCTCACGGGGCTGGTGGTTCGCAACAATCGCACTGGTAGAAGGTCATCTTCTCACATTAACGACTCTGTTGGGAATTTCTTCTTTCTTTAAACTGAAAAGTTTCGATGATTTTTTATGAGTTAGTGAAAAGTTGTTATTTAAGTTAAAACATTTTCCAAGATTTTGATAATCCAAAGAGCATATGCATTAGACGGATTAGCTATTAAGGTTAAGGCGCCTTGTTTTACTGAGAAGCTTGCGAAAGTATCATGTACGACCCCTTGGTGACCAAAGATACTTAGCGAGTGGATCACTTATTGCCATCCCGCATGTACTTCCCTTGTTAAAACCTATTTGGGGAGAGGGGGGAAGTGTATCGTAGTGTAACAAGAACCTTATACATCAACAACCTATTGACCAAACTCATATAAGGAACCGTAGGTATTTCTACTAGTTTTTCCAAAATAAAAGGCATCTCATCTCATGCAAGAATGAACCTTAATATCCTTGCGATGTTAAGATGAACAAAACCTAGAATTAGAAGTCTACCCCTTACACGCGGGAGATATAAGGTCAGATGAGATATGTTGTGTTCTATGTGTTATGTGTTCATGCCTTCATTATACATCAACTAGCATCTCTTCATGAATGGAATCATGCTAACCATGGTCTTTTATGAAGACACTAAAATTCACACACACATGTCATATCTAAGTTACACTCGGTATTGCACTAATACAAATCACCTAGTTTTAGACGACAGGTCAAGACAACATCACTAGGATTATGACCACAATGCAGAGGTGTCCAAATGATGCCCGAACCTTTATCCAAATAGGGAAATATACCCATCACACTAGAAACCATATGAAGAAGGGTATGACACATTGTTTACCCAATTCCTCGCAACCCATACATCATAAGGAGCCATGGTTGTGAATTTTCGAAACCCAAGTCTATTACAACATGGGTGATATGGTGAAATCACTAATGCTACCACATTACCCCACGGGCCTTTTACCATGTAACAAGGTATTATCATCCTAGAAGTCACACCGACGCTACCTTCACCCCAAGGGTTAGAACTTACCATATTCGATCACCCATTACATACACGAGCATTAATCATAAATCTGACATGCATGATCTGATCACTTTTTTATGTTCTTCAACTAAGGCTTAGAGGAGGACAAATTGACACCTTGTCCAAGTTTCTCCCGTTATGGCTAGGTAGGGAAGGATTCTATGCTAGCAGGAGGGTGTCCCATACACCAATTATAGTAAAGATTTGGGTTCTAGGTCGGGTTCAGGTTCAGGACAAAGCTTTGACTTAAGCGAGGATCATTTCTTAGAATGACTAACTCTCAAGATGGCGATGCAACTAGGGGCCAATTCACTCAAGAGGTACCATTCATGCAGACACTAGGGCCATAACAGAACATCAGTGTACAAATTGCGAACTTTCTAGAAGCCATCATCGGTAGTGAGTAATTTATCCATGTCATCCAGCATCACACCTGTCCTAGGAAGATGGAAGATTAGAACTCATATCAGTTGTCAAATTTAGAGATCGTGGGAAATGTTCAACTCCCTGCTACTAGCCATCCTTGGGCAATGAGGCCATTATCCTTTCCTAGCAACATCCCTAGAGTAATGTGTTTCAATTTGGCACCGGGAATGGTCTAGCCCAATTTGGACCTTTCAAACTTTTTAAAGTGGGAAAAAGCTCCAGAGATTATCAGTCCGGGCTTGCCAGGGTAGCCTAGCCATAAACATCCATTTGGGTCAGGCCAGTTCAGTCACCAGCTCATTAGTGGCCCCCCACAATCACACACTCGATTATCAGTAGTGCTAGTTAGCAGACAATCTCCTAACTTCGCTTCTCCTAGCTTTAACTCTCAATAGGATGGACCCAAGAGTGTTGATGCTCATACTCTTTTCAACTCAGAGATGAACCCCCCAACGGGCCAATATTAGTTAGGTCCCCTCTCCATATTCGCACCAAATTTTGTTGTTACCTCTCGAGGTGCTACTTTCCTCCATGATCAATCCTGTCAACGATCTACAACTTTTGCTCACCCTTACCTATTAGGATTTCCCTTCAATAGTGAGGGCGCGATACCTTAGGGTAATTCTCCAAGCATGGTAAAACTCTGGTAGCAATTCTTAGGCACTCATGCACATCGATTCCCAGGCTATTTTCAAGGTATTACCCGACATTTTCGATCATACATGATGAAGATTGGCTACCCAAGAAATTTTTCATGCCAGAACTGGTGAAGTACAAAGGGGAAGGAGACCCTAGGTCTCATCTGGAAAACTACCAAACTGCAATGAGGGCTAGGAGTATCTCCAACAAAATATTAGCCAAGCTGTTCATCGTCACCCTAGGTGAACCTCTCAACAAATGGTACAACCTACCTCCAAAAGTCTCAGGTAACTAGAATCGTCTATTTGAAGTGTTGGAAGAGCAATACATATTTAACTCCTAGATAAAAATGATGATGCAGAATTTGGAAGCTGTTAAACAGATGCCCTGTAAGATGTTAAACAGGATTTAAATGAAGATGCAAATGTTTCTAAAGGATCGTCTCAACTTGTCAGAGATGATCGTGAAACTTTTGGATCGGGCATTACCAATATGCAGAAACTGTCTAAGGACGGACACTTTCACTTGCTACAATGACGTATTCAAGAAGGTGGAGTTGTAAAGGATAGATGCCATGAACGTAGAAATGTCCCAACCAGTCAGCACACCTTGGTATAAGAAGTCATACATGGAATCCTCGTCAGTACCTAACTCTTCCCAGTCTAAAGGGAAACAAGCGATAGTGCAATTGGTGCAAGCAGAGCCGGTGGCATCCATACGATTACCAAAAGAGGAATGTCATGGAATCTCTTCTTACTTTGCTAATTTGGGATTCCTATTCACCAAATTGTCAGAGCTAAAGAAGCTGGAGAGCATAAAGACATCACCCTCCCAAATTGCAGGAAAAAAAATAACTTTTGATAAGATCATTTGATGGCTTTTCATAGGACTAATGACTGCAAGGATCTCTTAAAGGCCATTCGCAAGCTAATAGAAGACCATGTTATAGCAGAGCTTACCTTAAAACCCAGCACAACGAGAAACCCTCGTCCCTAATTTTAGGATATGATGGGAATGATCAACTCAAGGATTGGAGGAGATATGGTCTAACAGTGCATGAAACGAGTAGCGAAGGAACCCGTAATGATGATTAGATTACGGATTTACCCCTACCACATGATGACAAGTTTAGAGGCAGGATCGAGTTCATTGAATCTAGGAAAGGTCGAAAGCTGCCATTGCCCGAGGTATAGGTTATGTGGAATGTTTGTATATGAATACCAGGATGCTTTGAGCTTCCACATCTTTAAGTATGAAGATCTCATCAGGGTGCAAGGCCTCTTGAATGACCTACAGGAAACATTGTTCCATGTTCGATGTTGCGAATAGCAGGAGATAGGTACATGTTCAAATTCCCTTTTAGAAGGGGCAATTGGCATCGCATCTCTCATGCCTTCAAACGTGATTTCTTATACATAGAGATGCCCGAGGCAAACATGACAGACTTGGTAGCCTGTACGCAAGATGAGGATGAGACATTCAAGGAGTATAGTTCATGGTGGATGTTCATACAAGTGACAACAAAGGAGAAACTAGAGATGGCCATACTAATGGGGATGCTGATTAGTGGAGTGCACCCCGAATACCACCACCGCCTCATCTCGCATGAGTATAGAGAGTTTGGAGAACTTATTAAGGTGTCATTGAAAATAGACACAGAATTTTGAAGTTTACTGCTAAAAGTGATGATGGTGGGGTCAAGCATACCTTTAAGTTATGTGTTTGATATAATATCTCAATCTAAACGAGGAAAGGGTGTGGCGTAGGTAAGTCAAGCTGGGGGAACAAGTTCTGCCGCTAGTTTCCATGTCCAAGGAGCTTGCTCAGGTCCAAGATATAGCTTATGTATGATGAGAGGGATTCACCAACCTTACACGTTCCCAAGTTTGAAACTTTCATGAAAGCGCAAGGACTCTCCGACTCTGAAATAGCCAAGTTATTTTTATTCTCTCTATCTAAGGTAGTGGGAGAGTGGTACAGATACCAGTTTGAGGCATTGAGGTGCGACTAGAGACTCATCTCCATGGTATTTAAAAAAGCCTTCATGTATATGAACAAGCCTAAACCCACCTTGAGGGAACTAACGGCTTGCGTTCAGAATAATTACAAATCCTTCAAGAAGTATGCCTGGTGGTGGATGAACATTCAAGTTAGGATACCGTACAAACTAGAAGAGGACATCGTGGAATAGATGTTGATCCAAGGGACTAGGCCCACATACAGGTGATGTATCGATCCAATGGATCTCCGGACATTCAAGGACTTCTTCGGCATGGCTACAAAATGGGACTGACTACTTAGAGAGTCCGGGCAGTAGATCAACATGGTGGAATCAGGCATGGAGGAGGATCGAGGAATGGAAATAATCATGAAAACCAACCCAAGGAAAGTTCTAGCTCGAAAAAGTGAGGTGGAAAGGGCAACCACCCAAGAATCCTTCAAGGATCCCCTAACCAGGGAGGAGCACCAATTGGTATCAATGCCGAGCCACTCCCAGAAGAGGTAGGTGGAATGGTAAAGAAAGGCATTGGGAAAGGGGGAGAGAGAAAAGTCATCAAGTGTGAAAGTGATGCCTGATGATCGGTTCCAACAACAATCCTGACCAGGTTATAGCCCGGCTAGAGCAAGGGTCGAGGGCTCTAGGATTCCCTAGTCTAGTGCAATGCTCATGCTCCCAAGTCAATTTATGCTGAATGCCAGGCTTTTAAGAGAGTGATACTCCCTCCTTCCACTTAATGAAGTTTGAGACCCTCATGCGAGCCCAGGGACTCTCCGATGAGAAGTTAGCCACCTTCTTCCCATGTTCACTAACAGGCCACTCAAACGATAGGTATATGAACCAACCATAGGTAATAAAAAAGGATTGGAAGAGCATATTCAGGGCTTCCAAAAGGGACTTTGTGTATGAGGAAAAGCTACCTATGGTACTCAAAGAGCTTGCGGCCTATCGACAAGAGGAGTATGAACTGTTTTTGGGAATACTCGCAACAGTGGATAGAGATACAAGTGTTGATCAAGAAGAAACCCTCGGTGGTAATCTTTGTGAGATTAATAATCTAAGGGGCTTCTCCGAAGTACCGAAATCATCTTACCGCCCACAACTTCACAACTTTTGAGTAGTTACTGCGTAGAGGCCAAAGACTAGATCGGTTACTCAATAAGGAGGATAAAGTCCTTATGGTGGGAATGGGGATACCTACGGGTAATATTTTCAAGATGATCTCGCAATTTAATCCTGTGATAAGTGTAGTAGGCTCAGGTACAGTAAATGAGGGTGAAGCATCTAAGCCCTTCAATTTGTTTAACTCTACCTAGTAAATGGGTCAGAAGTTCGATATATCATGATGGCTACATGCTCTAGTCGAGGAGGAAGCATGAGAAAGATGTAAAAGGCCTAGTAGAAGGAGAAACCATCGTATATGGGGCCAAACTAAAATACCTAGATGAATACCAGATTCGAAAGCCTAAACGGGTTAAGGATGAGGCTCAATATCAGTGGCAAACACCCACAAAATCCTGAGTCATTGAAAATGAGATTCTGCGAATAACTTATAGAGGGAAGGTGTACAGATCTGAAAGCCCTATCCTACTATGAGACTCGACCGTCAAGGAAACCTCCAAGGATTCTATCAAACGACCCCTTCCCCTGGTGGTGGAGGAGGATGATTTGGATGTCGACCCTTTGGTACATCAACTGAAGGGTACGCAAACTAAGTACAGAATCTGGAAGTTGTTGCGCTACATTGCAATGCATCAGAGGGGTTTGGTCCAAAAGCAGATGGAGATGGAAGTGACTCCAACCATGTTAGTTATAAAAATGTGCGCGGCCATTAGGGAGGACATCCCGGTGAAGAAGTTCCCCACCATTTCCTTCGATGACTCAGATTACCCTCGAAGAATAGATCCATAGCAGAGCGCTCTTCATCAAGAGGAACATCCTTGATAGGTGTATCCTATGCATCATGGTTGATGATAGTTCTGCCCTAAACCTATGCACCTTGAAAGTCTTACCACACCTTGGGATGAATGAGAGCATGTTGGAAAAGTCTGATATGGTGATCCGGGCATATGACGACTCCAGGAGAGGAGTAGTGGGTACCTTTACCATGGAAGTAATAATAAATGGTGTGGGTTCCAAAGTCATGTTCATTGAACTTGACATCTGTGAGCATGGGATTTTGTACCAGCTTGCTCGTTCATTGATGGTGGCATTTCGAGATATTTATCCTCGAATCACATAATTTTCGACTGTTCGACGATCTTCAAATGGGTGTTCTCCTCGTTAAAAATAATGTTTGGGACCCTAAATAAATATTTAAAGGCTTAGAATATTTTTTTAGGGTCCAAAATAATTTAATTGGATTATTTGGAAATATAGATACATATATAAACTTGTATATATATAAATAAATATATAAATATATACTCGCCAAATTTGGCAAGGTCGCCAAATTGTTTGGCGAGGCCTCGCCAAACTTTCTTGCCTTTTTTGGATTTTTTAGGATTTTTCTGTAAATAGTCGGACCTCTTTGAATTGAGGGGGGCTCCGAATTTCTGAGAAAAATTCTCTTTTTCAGATATAAAAACACAGACAAATACTTTCTTTTCTTCTAACATTTTCTTGGATCTAAAATACTTTTGGATTCTAAAACTTTTTCATCTTAAAATCAAATTTCTTCATCTATTTTCTTCAAATATCCTCAGATATTCTCGGGTCTGAAACAAATTTAGAACCCGAGTCTAATTATCATTTGGATAAATAAACACGTATTTTCCATGTAAACCACAATAACTATAAAAAAGAACGAGGAACACTCCCGGGGATCGAACGGATACGTCGAAGTGGATTCATACCAAAAGGGTAAGCCTCTGAGTTCCTAAAATTGTGAATTTCGTGCTTTCATCTGCTTCATCTTTTTCTGGTTTTATTTGTGGACCTAGGAATTGTCTTATTTATTATTATTGTAAATATTTCTCTTCTTCTATTTCTTTTAATTTTTATTCAAATTAGAATACCCCCATGAAGGGAAAAAAATATATTCCCAGATAACAGACCTCACCTTATACCATGCGATCATTTTCACTAATAAAATTAATCAATATACTTGTAAATAAAAATGAACTATTTTTATTTAAAATAACAACTTTAAATCGTCGATGTTTTAATTAGGCCACACGGGCCTCGCTAAAATCAAATCAAACATATGTAATATCCCTTGTGCTAACCCTTGTGGATGCAGGTTAGATGTATGCCTAGGATTTATTTTCCTTCTGGTATTGCATATATTTTTACGGAAAATATAATTAATAGGTTAGCAGGCGGTTGCATCCCCCGATTTTTGTAATTGTTTGTAATATTTACTTTTCTGCATTTACTTTCTGCATTTATTTTATGCTTTTATGGATGGTTTAATGCTTTCCGCATGCGTGTTAAATCATGCATTTAAAACTCGAAAATGACCTAAGTGCTAATATGTATAACTAAGAAAATACGGTTTTCTATAGATTTAATATAATTTAATCACATAAGAAATAAGCAACTTATCCCGAACTTGAATCTTTGTGTCTTGGTGGGTCGTCCCCCAGACATTAAGCCTCACAAGACTCTAATTCCTGGAACGAGCTAATCCAAGTGGCGACTCCACACTAAGAGATGGTGGATTCGGGTTTGAACAGATCTAAAAACTTCTTCGCTCTCTCTTTCAAACTTTTCGCGGGTCCCCGACATAGTGCTTCCCTTTCTAAACTCCCTGGTGGACCGCGCCTCTCATCTCTGCGCACTCTCGGCCCACCGCTCAATGTCGTCTGCTCACAACATCCCAGTTTCTTACTCTTTGCTTTTTGGAAAACCATGGATACAGGCTTTCAGATTCATTCCATCAACCCTCCACCAGAAGAACAATTTGATTAATAGAGGAGAGGTGGTGACCATCGAGGTCGATAAGGAGTCCGTTTTGGCGATAGTAACCTTTTCCCAAGATGAATTTCGTGAGCTTAGGATTGCCATGGTGACCAATGAAAAGAGGAAGATGGAGATTCCCATAGATTACTGCCACTTCTCATAAGAATTTAAACAAATCATGAAATGCTAGGGATAAGTGCCCGGTAAAGGTCCAGGGATGTACCATCTAGGCGTAACTGAAGCCGTCAACCCTATCCTACGATACCCAAGGTTAGGCCTTGGATTCACCATTGAGAACAAGGTCTACAAGCATAAGAGACCCCTCTTCTATAATATGGTGGGCATGTATGAAAGATAGGGGAAGAGGTAGTATAAGGGCGAGGTAGAGCCCTTAATCGAGAATGGCCAAGACATCCTTGGTTTCAGAATCTTCAATGATGTGTTCGACTTCGAGAATGACCTCCTCATTACCCCTATTATCGATGGCAAGCATGCCAAACTCTATACCACCCAATCGGATCACTTAGTCCTGATAGAGAACTCGACAAAAGACCAAGGTAAAGCTAAGATGTTCATGGAAGATGACCCCGGATCTAAACTTGACCATGAGCTAGACAAAGAAAACCTCAAAGAAGCACTAGAAGCCATCACCAATGTCCTTTCAGCACTCATGAGGACCAAGCAGTCTAAGTGAGAGAGTTTCAGTGATAGTTCCCTGACACCAACAATGAGGATAGTCGTGGAGGGGATACAATAGATGAAGCATCAGCCCATGAGAGCAGATGTCTTGATTCCTACCCTGAAGTTCATCCAGGACCATGGTAGCACTCCAGAGGTGCCCCTTGTTAAAGAAAACCCTCTACCTATGAAGTAAGAAATAGATCATTTAATCTTTGACATATCAAACATTTATGATGTAAACAACTCCGCCTATGCGGCATTTAATTAAATGAATCCGAACATTACTTACTTGTACGATGTCTTGCCAATTGGAAACATACATTTTTCTAAACATACACAATGTTTTTAGCATACATGAGGCATCATTACATGAAATTAACCTACGTACAAATGAATCACCAAAAATTATGACTATTTCTAAAGATATGACTCTTGAGAAAAAGAGAGAAATGATAAAAGTACTTAAACAACATGTGGTAGCATATTATTGGTCATATGCGGACATGCCTAGAGTTGATAGGGAAATTGCTGAAAATAAGATCCCATCGACTTGCAGATCTATCTGGTGAAGTAAAAGTTGTGAAGGCTACGACCAGAATGGGCTGAGAAGGTTAAGGAAGAGGTGGCCAAAAAGATCGAAGCTATGTTTCTAGAGGTAGTTGAATACCTGACTTGGCTGGCCAATATGGTCCTTGTGGCAAAGAAGGATGGAAAAGTCCAAGTATATGTAGACTTCAGAGACTTGAATAAGGCTTCCTCAAAGGATGACTTCCTATTTCCTCACATTGATATCTTGGTCGACAATTCTACTAGGCCTGATATGTACTCCTTCATGGATGGCTTCTCTAGGTATCATCAGATCCTCATGGCCATTTAGGATAAGAATAAGATTTCCTTCATCACCAAGTGGGGGGTTCCTTATTACAAAGTGATGCCTTTTGGTTCAAAGAATGCTGGGGCAACCTATAAGTGAGTTGTTATTGCCTTGTTACACGATCTAATCCAAAAAGAGGTTGAGGTCCAAGTGGATGACATGCTAGTAAAGTCTAGCACTCATGAAGAGCATATGGTTATCCTGGATAGGTTTCTCACTCGAATCAAAAAATACAACCTTCACCTAAACCTAAAGAAGTGTGTATTTAAGGTGACCTTAGGAAAGCTTCTAGGCCACATTGTTAGCTAGCGGGGAATCGAAATGGATTCGAATAAAAGTAAGGCCATCAAGGACATGTCGGTACCTAAAATGGAAAAGGAAGTGAGATCCTTTCTAGGATCCCTTCAATACGTCAATAGGTTCATCGCTCAACTCACCACTATCTACTAACCTATCTTCAAGCTATTGAGAAAACAACAGCCATTCAATGAATGACCAATGCTAGTTAGAATTTGATAAGATCAAATAGTAATTTATCAGCCCATTAGTATTGAAACCACCTACCCCGGGGAAACCTCTGATCTTTTATTTGTATATTGAAGAACCTTCAGTAGGGGCGATGCTACTGCAAGAACACAAGGATCGATAGGAGCATGATGTGTATTATCTGAGTAAGAAGTTGCTAGAATATGAGTCCATGTACACATGGTGGAGAAGACCTGCGCAGTAATGGTATGGCTCACTAAGAAACTACACCACTACTTCTAGTCTTACAAAGTGGAGGCGGTAGCAAAGTTCTATCTAATAAAATACCTTGTCCATTCAACTAGTCTTGCCGCTAAACTCTCTAGGTGGCTGTTATTGTTATCCGACTTTAATTTTAAGCTCAAAGAAATGTCTAATCTTCTTCTGAATAAATATGAAATCTATTTCCATAGTTGCGTAGCATAATGACATTGCATGAAAAAGCACTCTCTATTTTCTTCAACCTCCAAGCATAATACACATCTTGAAGCAAAATGAAAGCCCTTACATTTCAAAACATCATACGTTGCAACGTATCCCATGTAGATTTTCCAATAAGTGATCGAGTGTGAAGGGACAATAGATGAATGCCAAATCTTTTGAAAAACCGAGTCTGAAAGGCCAGGGGGATTTAACCATTCGTAAAGAGCTTAACTAAAAATGTGCCATCGGATGAGCGTTTCCAAACCCAAACATCCATTTCTTCCTCTATTATACCAATATTTTCAATTCTCCCAAATAAATCATTAGGCAAACCATTCGGCAAATCAATTCAGCCCTCCTGCGATAAAAAATCACCAACTAAATCTTTGCACTTTAGTGCTGCCAAATGATTGAGGTGCAACTAATTCACAGCTGTTGGAGATATCCAATCATCATTCCAAAAGTTTAGTTTGGATTGTGGTCCAATATACCAACTGCAATGCTGCCGAAGAATTAAAAAACATCATGAATTGAGCACCAAACACTGGAATTGCAAATCTAATTATTCAGTACTCCACTCTTAATAAACCTCCCCTTAAGAAGACAATACCAGCAACTTTGATTACCAATCAGCCCCCACACAGTCTTCCCCAGCATGGCAGTGTAAATATCAGCAAGTTTTCGAATCCCCAACCCACCTTCCTTCCTAGGTCTCAAGCACTTACTCTAAGGAACCGTTACTAGCTTTCTTTTGTCAATCGAACCCGTAAATAAAGTTTCTCATGGATTTTTTAAGGGTTAGAATGAGAGAAGAAGACCACTTGTAGATAGAAAATGAGTGCAAAACTGAATTATAAATCATTGAACTAACCAACAACACGCGTTCGCCCATCGATAAAGAATTACCATTGCATCTAGCAAATTTCAACATTATTTTGTACACATGCGGTCACAAATGGACATCTTTTGGAGCTCCATTAAAAAGTGGTACACCCAAGTAATCAAAGGGGATTTCTTCGATTGGGATTCCTGTTATTCCGGCAATACAACTAGCTCTCGAAGAGTTCATCAATTTCCCAAAAAATATCCTTGATTTCATCCAATTATCTTTCTACTCGGAATTCAAGCCATACAAGTCAAAGATGTCTTTAAGGTACTCCATATTCTTCAAAGTAGCGGATAAAAAAAATCAAGACATCGTCTACATAGTGTAAATGAGAAGGGAATTGCAGATTTAACATGTATTTCATCCTAGTAAGAGTACCCAAATGAACAATGGTAGAAATTAATCTACTTAAAAAATCTTCTGCAAATCCAAAGAGGAGAGGTGAAAGGGGATCTCCTTGCTGAGCGCTTCTTAAACAATAAAAGTAGCCACGCAACCCTTGAGGAGAAAGAATAGAGATCTGAGAAAAGCGAAGGGCTTAGTGTATCCATGTAATAAACTTCTCGGAGAAACCAAAAGCTCTCAAGACAGTAAATAAGAAATCCCAATCCAACGTGTCAAAAGCGTTCTTGATATTAACCTTAATTGTTAGATTACCACCATAGAAATTTTTATTAAGCAAAATTACACCTTCTGACGCGAGGGCGATGCATTCATGAATATTTCTCCCTTTGATGAATCCAAATTGATTGGGAGAGATAATGCGGGACACAATACTATCTAAATGATTTGCCAAGATTTTCATGATAATCTTAAACACGAAGTTGCTCATATTGATCGGCCTATAGTCCTCCGTGATAATGGAATTTTCTTTCTTCGGGAATAAAGCTATAACGCTAGAGTTCAAATAGGGTAGCAAATAACCCATGTCAAAAAATCCCATAACAGCCTAGCAAACATCCGAGCCAATGATGTCCCAAAATTTTTGGAAAAAAATTCTCGTAAACCCATCCGGACCCGGTGCGCTAGAACCCTCCATTCCGGAAATTGTACCTTTGATTCAAATGAGGGAAAAAAAGTTAATAGATTATTTTCCTCATTCATAACAGCCTTAGGTATGAAGGAATTAATCAGCCCTTCATTGACCACAACAGAAGAATCTTAGCTAAAAATGTCACTATAATGGCTCACCATATGATCATAAATAGCATCCGAATTGGTAACAAACGAGCCCCCAATATTCAATGACTTTATCCCTCTATTTGATTTTCTAATATTTTTCAAACGATGGAAAAATTTCTATTATGATCCCCTTCCTTTAACCAACATAGGCCACACCTTTCTTTGAAATAAATCTCCTTTTATTTTAAAAAAGAATCCAATTCAGTATGAGCTAATAGTTCAATGTTACTCCGCTCTTCATTGATGCCATTTAATGTAATATCTTCTTGAATAGAAGAGAGATTTGCTTGGCTCTTGGCAATATTATCATCGAAATGTCCAAAGACCTCTTTATTCACTTTTTCAATAACGGACGTAATAATTTCAGCTTCAACATCAAGAGCTGCATTGGTGGTAAAGATGGGAACAAACAAAGTCAATGATTCGAAATCAGTCTACGTAAGTCCGGTGCTCCAACCACATAGCTTGAAATCCGAAACGAGAAACTCCACGATGGCAAACATAAATAATGGGTGGTGGTTCGAAAAATGTCTAGCAAGTACCGTACATTGAAAACTGTAGTTACTACCAAAGTCTTTAGAGATCAAAGCTTTATCAAAATGCAAGTCCACCTTAGCGTTACCATATCTAGCATTGAACAATTTGAGGAAAGGGCCAGATGCAGCCACATCAATCAACTCGGCCGCATCAATACATTATCTGAACTCCCTACATGAATGAACATTTAGCGACCTACCCCTTTTCTCATGGGCACCTATAATAGCATTGAAATCACCAATCTACATCCAATTTCTATCCCTTGTGAACTATCTAATATCATTATACAGACTTCAACGTTGATTGGGGCTGTTATTACCTTAAATAAACCCAATAGAAAAATGAAAATCCATCACAAATGCTTGATCCGATCTAAACTCCACATTAACTATAGTAGAGACCAAGCTAGACTTTAAAATCCACATTGTATAGATAGGTTTATCATTCATGGCAATCGAAACATATCCCAAACGTCTCCATAAAGAAGTATCAAGATCAGAGAAATTCATCATAGGTTCTATCAAACATAAAAGACTCGGCTTATGAGCAACTATTAGATTTCTAACTTAAGATTGGGTTCCCTATTATGGAATCCCCTATAATTCTAATTAAGAACATTCATTGAGAACGTGTACCTGAATTCTGTTAAAACGTAAGTGATTGATCCTTTGAAGAATTGTTCCTCCTTTTCTTTGGCATTATGAGCTGACATTGCCCTTCCTCCTACTCAACCAAATAAGCCCAAGAACTTTCGACAATTAAGTTGCCCACTTTTCCAAATTTCCCAACCACAAACTTGCCTGGAGTTGCTGCCACATCCTTCGCCGAGAATTCCACAATTAGATTAATACCAACTAGGGCTAAATTATTATGATTAAAACTCTGATTTTCCTTAGTAGCTGCTACCTCTGATTTCGATTCATCCATACTATTCGATTCATTCTCCAAAGAGCTGTCTTTTGAATTTCCCAAATCAGATTCGTCTTCCCTAACATCATCCCCCGATTGCATATCCTTCGACGGTAAGCTATTTTAAATATTTTGGAAGATAGTTCGAGTTGGAACCACCATTTTTAGCCTTTCCACAAGGTTACGTTGCCTCGATTTACATTGTTGTAGAAGATTAATATTCACGTTATCATTAATAAGCTCAACAAGAGGGGGCTGGCCTTTATTTCTCTTTGTAGTAGGCTTTCCAGCTCATTCTCTTTTTCTTTAGCCTTTGCAACCTCAAGTTGAAACTTGTATTTTCTACAATTAAATGTAGCATGACCAACCGAATTACAAAGTTTGCAAAATGTTAGTATGTTTTCATATTGTAAATTAATCGAAATCTCATTTCCACCTCTCTCCACTCCAATAGTAAGAGGCATCTTCGTTGATAAATCAACATCAATAAAAACCATAGCATAATGCCCAAAAGCTCCTTCGATGGTTGCTCTATCAATTCTTAACAAAACCCCAATACAACTTAAAATCTCCTCTAGGGTTTTAGGTTCCTAATATTCCCATGGTAAACCCATAAATTTAACCCATACTTGAGCATTGGTAGAGGTTTGCACATATGGATCAACATCTAGAACCCAAGGCTGTAATCTGAAAATTCCCAGATTCAAGTTGATGCTACCCTTACTCCAAACAAGGTCTTTGTCCACTTTAGAATTGAGCATAACATTGTAGAAGCTTCTACCTATTGAAATAAGTTTCCACCCTTGATTTACACCCCAATAGGCTGATAATTGCCTTATCAGATCATCAACTTTCCGAGGACTTGAACCTTTTCCCAAGATCAATCTCCCTATAAGAGAAAGTTCGCACCGTTTGACACGATTTTCATAGATTGATTGCGTGATCTTTACGCTTTTAAATCCTCAGTTTTCCTTGACTATCATGCCTGAGATTGGTGGTGAAGTAAAGACCTCTGAATGATTAATAGTAGTCTGAGCATAAGTCAGCCTTGGTTTTAGTATTTCTATTGTTTTTTCATTCAGTCTTTGAGACTTTTAAGTTGTTTTTCGAAAAGCTTCACAATAAAGTTAGCGTTAGAAAAGAAATCCATGAAAAGTTGAATGAATAGAGAATCCGATTCGGAAAAAGTGCTTTTCGATCACATATTATGACAGATTGACGACTAGGGCAAAGAAACCCTAGTAGACCTCCACATGGCTATTTTCCTCGGGGAGATTTGATTCAAGAAATGTTGAGACCGTCACTATTTTAAATATGCTATTGTGCTAAAATTGATGAGTATTTTTGGCTAAAATTTACAAATTACTTGAAAATGGCCCCATTTTGAACATTGTAAGTAAGATTGTGCATGCCTTGTACTATTGTTAGCATGCTAAAATTTTTGAATTTTTAGTTTTTAATTTAAGTAAGATTGTGCTTGCCTTTGTTATTGTTGGCATGCTTAAATTTTTGAATTTTTAGTTTTTACTTTTAAATAATAGATTTAATCAATTGCATAACCCTTGGTTTTTGTAAGAAATTTTAGCATGTTCTTGATGACAAACTGTTTACTTTGAATTTCTTGCTGAGTGGGCAGTCTTTTCCCAATTTCTAGCTAACTTTTCTTGGGAGATGCATGAAATACATGTTCTTTTGTGCTAGTCTTGTCAAGATCACGCTTATGTGCTTACTCTAGAAGATGAAGTTATTAGGTTTACTCTCTTTTAACCAAACAACCTTCCCTCACACTAACCCCTAGATTACCCCTATGAGCCTTAGCCTGTTTCTTGTTCACACACATTACCAACCTTTTACCCTTCCTTTTGATTCCCCAAGATAACATGTATTTTCATTAGAGATTGTTATATAACTAGTTTATAACAAATGACATCATCTACAATGACTTCTCCTTAGAACAAAATATCTAATGGAAAAATTTACAAGTGGCATATTTCACAATTTAGAAAATTAAAAAAAGGAAAGAAAAAGAAAGAAAAAGAAAAAATATATAATTTTGTTTGTTATGTTGTATCAATGTTTGTTTCCTCTTACCTTAGTTTGTGAACAAAGGAAATTTATGAGGTTGATGTGCTTAACATATATAATGTTTTAGATCCAAGATTTTTCAATATTCAATAAATTTTTACATGGTTGTCGAGCAAATTTCTTTTGAAAATTCTAATCACACAAAATACCCTATTCCAAACCTTAACCTCTACCCTAATGCTACAATCCTTCAAAGAATTTTTTGTTGTTGTAAGCATAGCGGTGGAGATTAGACCAAAGGGCAAGTGTATGGACTAGAAATTGTTAGGTTGTTGAATGTTGGAATTCTTTTGAAATAACCCTAAACATCGAGTGTGAGTGATCCTTAGGTGAGGCATTTTGATATTGTTTCTATCATATTGAAGTAAGAAGTCTAAGTTCCCTTCTTTGCATGCTAATGTGGAAATTGAGATAGCTTTCCCAAGGATTTCTTTATTTTGTGAATAATTCTTCAACTTGTTTGTAGCTTTTTAACCTTTCAATTTGTAGTAGTTTTTCTTGTGTCGCTTTGAAGTAGTTGTTAATCTCTTTATCTAAGGTAGAATGCTTGTGGACAAGCATGGTTCAATTATGGAGGAATATGATAAACTACATTCAGTAGTGACTTATGTGTTATTTTATGCTGAATTTGTAATAAAAAAAATCATCTTTTGATTTAGTTTTATGAGAAAATCATAGAAGACTATCATAGGAGAAAGATTTTCAAGGGTGCAAAATATCTTGTGCAAAAAGTGGTGGAAAAATTAGCATTGGAATGACAAAAGTGAAGATGGTGACTTTGTGGGGCTGATGTGATGTGTATATGATGGGAGGGGACAAGTAGGAGGTGATTTTGTTAATATTTATTTATTTTACCATTGATCTTATATAATCACATGGACAAGATTTAAAGTAGTATTTTATTTGTAATATTTTATTATCTCATCTTTTTTTCGAAGAAAGAGGATTGATATATTAAGCAAGCGAATCAATACAAGTAGGGGAAGTTGATAACTAAATCCAACTATTCAAGTTCATAACAGCATCCCTAGCTAAAGTATGTGTTGTAACGTTTTGGGATATCACAATGCAACTTAAAAGACAAGAAACATAAGTTTGTGTTATCGCTTTACAATCCTCCACAATAGAGCTAAAATAAGAGAGCCCTTAATCTGGCGAAAGGAGAGCATCAAAGAGAACAGAGATTGAAATATTTGGGGAAAATGAAGAGACTTGACCCAAGATAGAGCTTCACGAACTAAGAGAGCTTCTGCCTCAGAGATTGAAATATTTGGGGAAAGGAGTCTTGACTTAGCAGCAACAAAGTGGCCTCCCTAATTCCTCTAGACAAGATAATAGGAAATAGTATTTCTATCAAGAAAGATAGTCGCATCAGTGTTACGTTTGCGAAAAGGCTTTAGGGGTAGCAACCATACTTCCTCTCGTTGACTCGAACCTGCAACTTGATGCCTATGAGCCTGCAAGTCCTCGGAGGAGGTCTGTTGCCCAGAAACAGATGAACTCAACTATTGCCCTTGATCGAGATTGACATCTATACTGGACCTCGAAATGTGCCGAGCCAACGTAACCTGCCATTGAGAACCAAGAGCTTTCGCAAACCGAAGAACTGCTGATAGTTGTGGGGTGATATATTGCTAAATGGCCTTGTTCCAAGCATCCCAAATTGCCCAAAGTACAAAGAATAGCTGCTGCAAAAATTCAGAATTGCCACCTTTCAACCAATCACAACATAAACTAATAATATCACAAGTCGGGGAAATATT
Source organism: Euphorbia schlechtendalii (assembly GCA_949673415.1). Lineage (NCBI taxonomy): Eukaryota > Viridiplantae > Streptophyta > Magnoliopsida > Malpighiales > Euphorbiaceae > Euphorbia > Euphorbia schlechtendalii. Next base: position 23,903 of record CATIWQ010664712.1, read on the forward strand.
CATATTGTACATGTGATTGAATTGAGACGACACCATCTTTGCTCGGCTATAGTGAAGAAAGATATGAGACTCACATTAAACACCAAGGTAGCAAATCCAACAATAAGTCTCATTTTAATTACACTGTTGTGCTAGCCTTAATCGTACCGATAGAACCTTACTCAATAAACTCCAAACTAAAATCTTAATTTTAGAGGGAATATTCAACTTCCATAGTGAAATTCCAAGAACTAGCTCATGGAAAGCTCAAGAAAAGGATAAAATAATGTAAGCACTCTTCACGAAGTACCTACCCGAACTTTCATGAGGCTAAAATGGAGAATCAACTAGAGTAACATTAGTTAAGAGAGTGTGAAGAATAACCCTCGCTTTCATATCATCAAATAATTCTTTGGCTTTATTAACAATCCAAAAACCATCATCAATCAACCAATCAACATGCTTATTCACTAGAGTATGACTATGACTCCCAACAACCAAAACTCGGTCCACATGATTGATACAAACATGACCGATAATAGGGATAGAACGGCCATCACCCACTCTTCATAAAAAATTTAGACCAAATCAGATATAGACTAGAGAAAATACTCCTCTACACAATGCTTGGGGAAGCTCCTAACTAAGTCAAAAGGATAGATTCACCTTTAAAGTAACGAGCTCAAAACACTCTACAAGCAAGAGATCACTAGTACAAAAAAGGCTTTTGGGGACGGTTGTTTTGGGCTTTTCCGGATGGTTTTGAACCATCCGCACAGGTCGCGACGCGATTGCTCAAGAACTAATGCGGACGGTTGTTACGTAACAACCGTCCGCAATAGTATTCCGGACGGTTGTTACGTAATAACCGTCCGCAATACTCAACGTCTACTCCGCCCACACTTTCACCAACGGTTTTTTCTACAAACCTCGCAAATAGTGCGACCCTATAAGCCCTTTTTGCACTAGTGAGAATCCAGATAAAGATATAATCTCTAAATCTACTTCCCTAACAAAGCCATATTGAAATCCAGCAAGTTTCTAATACCCATACCCCTTAACACTTTGGTCTAAATAGCAACTCCTAACGCTGCCATCTTATCCCTCTCTTATCTCCATTGTTATAAGCCTACCAAAAAGAATTGGGAAGCTCATGAATCACAAAGACTCACAGAAAGACGAAACAAAGATATAGTATAGGCCGAAATCAATTGGAGGATAGACGTTTTCAAAACCTCCCTACCACTCCAAATTATTAGCTAAGATCACTAAGAATTAATCTTCTTCTAAATTTGGTCTTGGATAAAACTGAACGAGCTAATCCTCCTTCTACCAATCCCCATAGGCTTACCAAAGTACTTTGAAGTATGAGCTGTGATAGGTACATTAAAGAAAGAATTGATATTTTTTGACACCATCATCCAAATTGGCACTAAAAGCAATAGAAGACTTATGAAAGTTAACTAACTGCTAGATGCTAACTCATAGGAAGAAAGACACTCCTTTATTCTAACATACTCATCCATAGAAGCATGAAAGAAAAGATAACTATAATCAGCAAAGAACAAATGTGATATAGGAGGGGTGGTCTGAGCCACCTTATAGCCATGGATAAGATTATGACTTTCAAGATTAGATAAAGCAGCCAAAAGACCCTCAGCACAAAGAATAAACAAATAAGGAGATAGTGGATTCACTTACCTTAAACCCCTCTCCGTGGTGACATTCCTAAAGATTCGACCACTAGAAGTTAAAGTGTAATGAGTAGAATAAATACACATGATCATCCAATTCACCTAAACACTAGAAAAACCCGTTTTATATAAGACTGCTTCAACATATTGCCATTCAATTCTATCATAGGCTTTCGCCATATCAAGCTTTAAGGCCATAGTGCCTTTTTTTACACTAATCTTTCTACGAAGGTAATAACCAACCTCATAAAGAATCTGAATGTTATCTATAATTAATCTACCCGGTAGAAAAGCACTTTAAGACTTTGACACCACATCATCTAAAACACTTTCCAATCTATTGGACAACACCTTTACAAAATATGATACATGACATTGCATAAAGCTATAGGCCAAAAGTTTGAAATACGATAAGGATTAGAAGATTTAGGAATCAAGATAATATTAGTTATTTGCAGAAAATTAGAAATTGAACATGAACGTAACACTTCAAGAAAGCACATATAAATATCATCAATTACAAAAACAGCAATTTTAACCTCATCCTTCGTTAATGGCCGACAGAGATCCACATTCTGCTCAAGCGTAATTTAGCCTTTAAGGTGCTCCATAAAAGAAAGATCTAGTTGATTTTATTTTGAGAAGAGATTTTGATGGAAGTCATTTATATGCTCATCCAAGCCTCTCCCCCACTCTAAATGATGCCCTTGCTCCTTCACTCGAAATTCAATTGAATTTTTCCTCTTCCTAGCTGAAGTAAAATAATGGGAAAAAGGGGTATTACTATCTCAATTTTTAAGCCAATTAACGTTTTATCGCTACTTCCAATGGACCTCCTTATCATGATTAAGAGATGCCAAAGAAACTTGAGCTTGAAAGTGATCTTCCTCTGAAATTACTTGACCTTACCGAAACCCCTTAATGATGGCTTTAGAGTTTGTAATTTACTGCTGAAAACGATCCCATGAAGCCCGAGACCACGACTACAGATTCTCAGCGACATCAGACAGCCTCTCAGCAGCCTCACAACCAACTAGAGATAACCAGCGCTCATCAATAATGTTCTGAAATTAATCTGACTCCACCCTCATTGTTAAATTAGAACGGATGAGAAGAAGATCCTGAAGAAATGGGATCTTGTAATAGCAACGCATCATGATCACTCGTTACCATACCTAAGTGCTTGATGATCTGATTCGAAAAGAATTGAAATCATAAGCTATTCGCAAGACCTCTATCTGACCACTCACTCAAAATTATCGCATCATCTCTCGATCTTTCCCAAGTAAAAGGAAAACCAAGAAGACCCATATTGGAGAGACCACAAACATCTAACATACGCTAAAACTGCCCAATACTAGGCAAAAATAGCGACGCACCACCTTGCTTCTCCTCTACATGAAGCAAATAATTAAAATCTCCCATAACAGTCCAAGGTCTAGAGTTTTTAAAAACGAGCCGCTCTAAAAGAAACCAAGAAAGATGGCAAAGAAACCACTTTGGATTACCATAAACGCCCATGAATCACCATTTTCTTAGAATTAACCTCAATATTTTCATTAACGTGATACAAATCCGAGATTCGTAACTGGACCGAGAAAGAGATATCCCATAAAAAGGCCACTCCCCCACCCGTACCACTACCACAAACCAAAAAACTATTAGATAATCCAATATGCTTACCCACATACTCAATCCGAGATTTAGAACACCTAACCTCCATAAGGAAGACAAGTTTAGGTCGTACTCGAGAAACTACCTCCCGAACCTCCTCATCTATTGTAGTTCGACTTAAGCCACAATAGTTCCAACTTGACACATTCATGGCTCCCGAAGGGTCTACTCCTCTGCAGTCCCCACCTGTAGCAATAAAACAGATCCACTAACAATCGCATTTGAACATGAAAGTCAAGCAGAAATAGTTGCATTTTCTTTACTAAGTCGCTTCATTTTCAAATTAGTAACCACTTCCATCTCATCCACATATGTTAAACCCACCTCCATAGATTATAATAAAGATGTGAAATTTTTTTCGACTAGTTGACTACTCTGCTGCAAACCTAAGGTAGTATACATTGCATTCTATGATTGAACAAGGTTAGTTCCCTCATTCTGATTCACTTTAACACCCTTGCCATCATTCTCGCCTTTCAGAAATACACTCTCAACCCTAGCTTTCTTCGAAGATAGCCCACTCTCCTCCTCTCCCACTACTAAACTATTTGAAGGATGAAACCAACGATTGTTAGGCTGAGAGGAAGTGAACTATAGTACAAATCTCGAGGATAAGTTGAACTTCAATTCCCTCTTATCTACGGGCGCACCAAATCTCATATAACAAAATTTATTCAAATGACCTATTATTCTACAAAAGAAATAAAATCTGAATTGGTAATCTTTCATATTTAAACAAAATCACATTCCAGTCACGGCTTGGCTTTTTATGTTGAATATACTAAGACCATCTTAAGATAAAAGCTGAAGTAAGATAAAGTCCCAAAATGAAGAAAAATCCTCTAAGTATGGGAGAGCTGAGCTGCTTGTAAAAGAGTCACTTATTATGGGGGAGCTCAAGCTGACTAAGGAAAGTCACTTAGCATGTGGGAGTCTTACATCACCTATCAGGTATCTCGATATCTTTAAACTACTTATTTAATTAATCTCTTCTACTACCCAGTTTGTTATCTTTCCAAAATGGAGGAGATTGTTGAACCCAAGCTAAAAGTACTTCACATTACTTAAACGTTTTGGAAATAACAAATTATCTAGGATAGTGAAATTAATTAAGTACTAAGCATACCCTTAATTAATGAAGTTTACTTGAGTTTATTTAAGGAAAAACAACTCAGTTTACTGAGTAATTAATTAAGTTATGGCTTAGAGTAGTAAAGCTGAGTTGGTGTTGAGTACTACATAGTTTAAATACATATCTACTCATCTGTGCTAAGTTAGCTTTTATTAATTAAAAAGCTAAGTCTATTGACACTTAGAGAAATAAATGACACTTGTGCTACTAACGTCTTTTTTGAGAAACGAAAAATACCTTTGATGCCTTTCAGGATAAAAAGCACTGAAATTAAAGAAAATATTCATGTGTTCCTCACATTCAAAAGGTGTTAGTATGGAATGTTGGAGACTCCTCACTAAAGTCTAAGATAAAAGGAATCCTCTAACATGTGCCATTTCTTAGTGTCTTCACACGTCTCTGCAAATGTTAGAAAGTCAACTAATGATAAAATGCCACGTTTCATCTCTCGCACCTCTCTATCAGAATGGATTTCTTGAAGATAAATGAGTTTTTGATAATGGAATTTTATCGCGCTTCAACGTTTGAAATCTCTATCTCTAAACGTCTTAGAATCTATCCCTAATGGGAAGATTCGAATGATTTAAAGAGAAGAGAAATTGAGTTGTTGTCAGGACGAGAAGTTTGCAATGACTAATTCCAAGAGCTTCAACTATAAATAGAAGACTAGAGAAGATGTTTAAACTTGGTGAATCACATCGAATTTCTAAAGTGTTGAAACTTTGTTCAAATACTCGTAGTTTCAAGAAATTCCAAATCAAGCAATCATCAAACGCTCATTGTTTTCAATATGTTTGTAATAAAGAGAATATCACTCATAGATTTAACCTTGTAAAGGATTCAACATTTTATAAGTTGAATTCAGTTCGCAATTCTTTTCATAAATCTCAGTGTCAGTTTATGAAGGGTACCTAAACTAAGTTGAGAGGTAGTTACAAAGAAAGTAACTATCTGTAAAAGAGTATACCCGCTATAAAGGTTGTTCTGCCTAAGTAAGGAACGACCACTAGTGGATTTAAGCTCGGACAAGGTATCCAAGGATTAGAGGTAGGCTATGGGTCGAACCAGGTGTTGAAGTTCTAACTTTTGCTTTCACCTTTATTATGATCATATCTCATAATCATTCTTTCTGTTCTATTACTTATGATTGAAAAACCAATCTAAGTTAAGTAGAGTACTTAGCAAGCGATTGAAGATAAACTATACCAGCATAGCTAGGCAGTTTATAAGTTTCTAGACCTTACTCAGCATCACCTAACTCAGCATGCATCTAAAAACTCAACTTGGTTAAAATATATTTTATTAACTTAAAAAGTAACCAAGAATTGCATTCGCCACCCTCTACTATTGTAAAGAAACTGTCTAAGGACCAACAGGTCCACTGATCAAAGCTCTCCCTTCCATGCCGAAGGGATTGAGCCACTTTGTTCTCGGTGCATTGATAGAGAGGTGATTGAAGACCATCCATACCTTTTACTTATCAATCGAGGAGTTCACTACCACCCCATTGGACATTATGGCAATGATGGGGCTTCGCTGGACATGGAGGACATTACACTTTGATGTTTTCATAGATCACTTAACTTACCATCAAATAGTTAGAGTGTGAGTCTAAAGTCCAATTAGATTTTGACTGCCATCAAGTGTTAGGTAGCCTTATAGCCGAGTGATTTCTCGCTATGACATCTCAAGGAGATTACCGAGCAGATCCCTTAGTTTGTCAGATATTTCATTATCATTTTTCTATTTGTAATCTTCTTTCCTATCTTGAGCAACCAACTCAATTATATCACGCTTCCTACTTTTACAAATTCAGATTTCATCTTTGATTGGAATAGGTGTAGGGCATGATGGATTATTAAGGCAATAATTGAACATACGAACTTGCACGGTGGAATTTCAAAACTTAAAATTAACCGTAAAGGAACTACTAAGCATTCCATGATTGATATAATCTAAATCAAAATGATCCATAGATGCTTATAGGTTTATAAAATTTAATAAAAGAAACCTAAAATCTAAGTTAAGAGCATTGCCAGTTAATGTATGCCTTTCCTTTAGTGCGGCACTCCCTTTAAACAAATGGATAGTACTCCGTTAGCACTAGATTTCAAAACAGGATAGCTCTATGAATTATCCACAAGGATCCCAACCGACCAAAACCTCCCGTAAAGGAAAAACTTGTTAGTTAACAACCAGCTACTAGACCACTGGTAGACCAACCCGAAAATATAACTTAGAAGGCTCATTCCAAAATATGAATAAGCCTTCAAAAGAATTTCTTACAAAAGAGGAGAAACTTGTGGAGGATCTCGCAAAAAGCTCATGAAAAAAGATGTTAAAACTCAGAAGGAAAGGCTTAGTTGAAGTGAATAAAGGAGGAGGGGTGGACCACTATTTATAGTGGGAGGGGAGCAAAAAGCTCCCCTCAATTAGCAATGTGGGATGGAAATATTCTAATCCCACACGCGGGTTGCCACGCGAAGCTCCAGCTCCACATGGGCTTGCCTCCTCCCGCAAGCCTGGTTTGCAAGCTGTAGCTAGTGGGCCAACATGGCAGGCCCATGCAAGCACTACCCATCAGCTCTTGCAGGCCTAAGACCCACCAACATGTGTTGGCCTTATGCTAGCATATATTAGTGGCCCGCGTCATGGGGGAGCTGCATGGGCTCCACCTACGAACATCCCATGTTCGTGGGGCCCACTTACAACGGGAAAAATTCCCTTGCTCGCCATGTGTAATTTTTCTAAAACTCCTCCTTAAAACCTTTAATTGTTATTTGGTCCAACCAATTAATAAATCATCCAATCATTTTGATTTTCTTGATATTCTCGGCATAGACACGAAAAGAGACCCAAAGTGTGTGACCTCATAGGATCCCGAAGTATAGAGCCGCTAGAGGTTATCCTAAACTTAGCTTCCCATTTGAGGACTTTTAAGCTTAGTGTGGTAAACTGATATGGAACCCGATAACTTTAGATGATCAAATGAGCTTTCTAGCAAAGGCGTATGATCCACCGATATTCGGAACATCACTTGCTTGTGACTTGATTCGGTTCTGCAATGATAACCAATACAATACACTCATTCCATCAAGTTAAGTACCATCCAATTTTTTATATCTTGGATTAAGTGTTAGCTCATGTAATAGTCGTAGTGTGAGTGGACAACGTTCTACCAGCGCGGTCATCTCGAGGTGTTGGCCCCTTGAGATGGGGTGTGGGGTTTTCAAAAAGTGGTTATTTCATGTGCGGTAAATTCCAAAGACTCGAGGCCTGAACCTTTATCCTACATTGTACAAAGTCACCACCCATATCAACTCTTCCACGAAATTTGGTATAGCCTAGATCTGTTAATTCTAAATGATATCATTGTATAGAGATTCAGGTTTGGATGAGTTACTTATTTCGTCGTTATTTAAGTCATATTAGACAAGTTGCTACCATATTCCAATGTTGTGATATCCCATTCTAAATCATTTTCAAGGTAAATTTTAGCATGCATACAGAAAGTGATAAATAAATGCGGAAAGTAAACACATAGGAAAGTAAATGAGCCTAATCTAGGGAGATTATTTACATATATGGAAATGGGGAATACAGATGGCCTAAAATACATGAGATCTAGGTAAACGAATACATCTATATCCTATTTTAGAAACTATTTACCAAATACATAGTTCCTTATTGAAATGCGATACCCAAAGGAAAATAAATCCTAACATTCATCTAGCCTATTCTACCTACATCCACAAAGGTTAGGACAAAAATATTTTCGCAACACAACCATATACCAATGTACCAAGTATTTTCGATTTTTGATATTTGGAAGACCCGTGTGGTTTAGTTAAATAAAAAATGCCAACAAGGCTTGTTATTTCCATTGTGTAAACGATTCATTTTTATTCAAGTATGTTGGTAATTTTATTAGTGAAAATGCCACATGTGAATTTCGTAGGATTGAATATCCGAGAACAGGGTGTTCCCTTCATGGGGGTCTCTTAATTTAACTTCATTATAAACAAATATCTAGGTGTCATAAATAATTCTAGGCTCGGGAACGTAATTGCAAACCCCTTGTATACATTTTGAGAAAATTTAAAAATGGCAATAACTTTACCTCGGTGAAGAGGGAGACATTATTTAAATATTAATTTTCCTTGGAATATATCCAAAAGATTAACTCAATGCATAATTACTCTATTGGTCTCAATATATCCATGTTAACAAGTCATCTTCAGTTATAATCCCTAATCAGTAAATATCGAATAAATTACATTATGGAAAAAAGGGGTAATGCCGATGTCTGCATTGCAATGTCTGTATCAGCATTGCAACATAGACACCGACATCACAATGTTGACATCGATGTTACTTTATTTTTCTAGAATATGTGTAAGAAAATGTAGCAAACTTAAAACTTTCAAGACCAAATAAAACCATCAAGTAAACATGAAACACAACTCTAAGAACTCAGAGGCTCACCTCGTAGTCTAGAATCTACTTCTTCGTGATCCGCAATGTTCTTCTGGTAAGCTCTCCTTGTTTCTTTGGTTGGTGTAGTGTGATTGTCTAGTTTAGAAAAACTGAGAATGGAGCAAGTGTTACTCAACAAACTTGAGAGGTAATAACTGAAATGTAGCCTAAGACTTTGTTTGTGACTCCTCCTCCAAGTTTTTTTAGGTTAAAACTTAGCAAAGGTGCTGAATAGATGTTTGAATATGGATGTGAACTAAGGACATTTCCCTCTTCAATCTCGCTCAATGTTTGTGAATCTAAACCTCAAAGTTACCTAAATGAATCCTATTAAACCCAAGTTTATACCCTTCCTATGAATATTACTTAACCTTTTCCAAGAAAAAATCTTCCCTCGATGAACATATACCAAAAGCCAACACAAAGCCTATGAACTTTAATCTTTTCTCTCAAAAACAAGTGAGGTCTCTTTCTCTACTTCTTGGGTACGCAATTCACCTCCCCTCTTACTGAATGTCAGCTATCCTTTTGTAAGAGAGCTCCCTTCAATCCAAAATACCTCATAATGACTTACCATATACTTTTAACTTTTTCACCCCTCCTAATTTCCAATCAAACAAGGGAGGTCCCTCTCCAGTCACCCTACAGTGCTGGATACGAGGGGAAGGTAAACCAAGGGTACAAGGGCCCTAGACGATAAAGGTTTCAATTATTCCTAAAATTCTGCAATTCTACTATTGCTGACTTAGTGACATTGGTGTCGGTGTCTCAATGTTGACATTGACATTGGTCACATCAGTATTGGTCTTGGTTTTTGGGACTTGGTTCGACTCAGTCTAGACCTTGTCACTGCTGATTTGGCAACATCGCTATCACTGTTTTAACATCGACATTGATGTTACCAATGCTAATACCAATATTGGCATCTCGGTATGGCATTGGGCCTAGATTAGGCTTGATCCAAATTGGCCTAGCATAAAGGGAATTTGTGTAAGGTTCATAAAAAACAAGAAGTGCTTCTCTCGAGGACATTCGAGATCCTATCAAAGTGAAAGACTAACAAAGGAAAATAAATTACAACTTCATCATCGAACTCGTGAGTGAGGATCAAAATCCCTACACACAGGCTACCCCTCATGAGATCTCTACTAATTGTGTTATTAAGGAAAACATGTGCTTTTCTTTGGGTGACCTGATTGTAGTTAGGTAATTGAGAGCTACTCCTTTTATCATCCCGTGACATTCTCCGACTTTGGGTGGTAAGGTCATTTCTTTGTTCGGCCTGAGTTAATTATTTTTCTTAGGTTGACTTTTACCTTGTAGTGACTATTCATCATACAAGGGTTTCTGAGGCATTCATTCCGCCTCACTATAGAGCCCTTATACCAATTGGTTGGGAGCTGCTTAATCCTATCTCGCCATTTCTAGTTGATAACGAGATAAGTAAACATTTCATTGGGTCCTATTGTGAAATATTTTTAACATTAGAAATATATTCGTGATGCATGCCATAATCCCTGGGTTGTTATGTTGGAGATAAAGTACTCGCTTTTCAACTAGGTACTAGAGCATATGAGTCTTTTAGTCTAACCTCGTAAAAAGAAAAAAAGAGAAAAAATAGAGTTTTAGATGTTCGGGCAGGTCCCTTAAATATTTATCCATGTTCCGGAGTTGTAGAAAATTGTCCCAAATAGGCTTGGTCCTGCAAGAAGAATAAATAAAAAACAAGAATTGGCTAGGTTGAAAAGTCCATGCCAATACTGACATTACCAATTTCAATATTGGTATGGAAATGTCGGTGTCGCCATTGGCAATGCCAACACCGACATTAACTTTCCAGTTTGTGACTTATATAATAATTTTCTTTCTTTTCTTTCCCTTAGTCTATTATACAAACTTTCCTCCCGAAACTGAACCTCTCTTCCACCACTCAACTTTTCTCTCCAAATTCACTATGAGGGATAAGATTAAAGGCAAGAAACCCCACACTATCACCGTTTCGTCACTCTCTATCCATCCGACATTGCTGGCGCTTTGTTCATCCTCCGTGGCTCAGGGATACGGCTTCGATCATATGAACAAGTTCATGAGCTTTCTTTTTTTACCCAATCTTCCTACTTTGAGGCTGCACGAACACGTTTCTAACGTCCATGTAACCCAAAAAAACCCATGTCCATTTTGATTTTTATCGAATTTGATTTTTGTAAATTTGCCAAAACTTGGATTGGAATCGATTTCGTGTCGAATCGTTCCATGAATAGGTAGTTTTTAGGACCCTTTAGATGTTTTTGATAACTAATTGCATGAAATTTGAGTTTTCAGGAGGGATTTTGGTCAGAAATTGGCAAAGGGAAAGAGTTTTTGATATTCTGTAACTATAACATCGGTGTCAATATAACAGTTACAAGCCTAACATTGGTGTCGATGTTAGTTAAGTCAGTGTTGGTGTTGAAATGCGAACACCAACATCGACTCTGGTAGAATTCCAATTTCTGCATTTCCGACCTTTTTCTTATATTCTAACCCAAGTTTACTACAACACCACCTGTCCTATCATATAATGATACATCTTTAAAAAAGATGCATGGCCCCGTAACCATATCTTCCTTTTTCTTTGCAGAAAATATGCATGTTGGGATGCTTGTAGGGATCCTCTTGACTTTGATTGTAATGCTTGTAGGGATCCTCTTGACTTTGATTGTAACTTGATGTTTTGAATTTTTAGCCATACTATTTTACAAATACGATCGGTATTCAGACTTTGAGTGCCTGGTGGACTAGGATTCAGTGGGACATGGACCTTGAGGCTGCCATTTGGGCCACTAGCTTTGGGGGGATCGTGAGCGTGCTCTCGGACTAGATGCCATACCTTTCCCACGCTACTTGATCACGATGGTGGAGTGCTAGTCGGAGACGGTACACACCTTTCATCTCTCCGAGGGTGAGCTAATCATCACCCCCTCTAATGTGGTTGCCATGACATGCTTGGGCTAGGACGGTTCCATGATCAATTTTAAAATTTTTCATGGATTGATTCCCCACTCTAACTCGGGTGGTGAACAGAGTCAAAGCCTTGTTTGGATTGTTTCCTTGGGCCTAGAAATTGGCATACGACGACCTCTACTAGCATTGGAAGAGGATTCGGCCCGTTCTTGAGGTGAGCCATCCCTAGGTAGTTAGGGATTTCATCATCAGCCTCTCATCTATCTTATTCTTTATAGTATCATCTAGTAAGATTAACTATGGATTGATATCGACTGATGAGGATATTGTGAATATCGAGATCTGGAATTAGCCCCTAGCCATACTAGGCCAGATGTACTATGGTTTGGACTAAGCCATGAGGGTGCATAACAAGTCCCTCAAGCTCAATCACAAAATAAGTAGCTATTTGCATAGTTTTTATCCATGTGACTTGTTGACTTGGTTCTATTTTATTGCTTTATAGATTTGGAATTTTGAGTACCAGATACTTCCTCCTTATACTTTCGAGGGTGCCCTAGCCCTAGGGGTTGCATTGTTAGCCCGATGGTGTCGTCAGATTGGGGACTTGCGTAAATGGAGGATAGGCTACCATGAGTGCATCCGCCACCTTTCCCAGGACCAGGTATTCCTTTCTCGCCTTAGAGTCTTACTTTCTATTATGTCTTTCTACATCGAATTGGTGATTGACTTGGAGACATGTTTCTTGTTTATGTTTCTATGTAGATTATGGCAGACCCTTGGGATTACGTACCCAATCGGGAGTCGGTGTTGGAGGTGAGGAAGGATGTGGATGAATTTCGCCTCATCTTGGAAAGCCCAATTAAGATCCCTAAAGTGGTACTTTGGGGAATGAGTTCATGATTGGAAGACTTCTCCTATGGTGGGCAAGCTCATACCTCCTTCCCCTTATTCATGGTGTTCTGGCCTCACTTGACGATTACTACTGGGGCTGATCGTATAGATTTCTTTGAGGGTAATAGCTAGGTGGTGAGTGCTTTGCCGGTGACTATCAACTTCACATGGCTTTGCCTTGTCCATGATTATGGCTGATGATTATGAGTTATAGCCCTGTCAACAAGTTGAGGAGTGGTCACTTAGGGCTGTAGTTGGGCTACTAGATGATTACAAAGAGGAGGATGAGGAGGGAGAGGATAATGATGATGGTAATGGTGATGATCATGGCGGTACTAGCAGAGGTACGCACGATGATGGTGCGCACCATACTCTTACAACACATATTTCATGGCCCACCCAGGTCGATGCTTTTGAGGTATGTTTCCTTTGCCTCTCTTACGATTCCCCATTGAGTTTATCCATAACCTTTTCATGTTCGGTTGTAGATTAGCGGTAGCAAGCGCACCTATATCGAGGTTGGGAGATCAGAGGGCCACTCTATGCCACCCTTTAATATTATAGAGGGTTTAGTAGCTACTCCCACAAACGTTGCCTTCTCTTTGTTATCACTAGTCGGGGACACCGCTACCATGGAGCTTCCCACTAGCCATCATATCTTGCACTTCATCTCGCAGGACACCACACATGTAAGTTCCTTCCCCTCCGGATTTCATCTCATCTTTTCATCATGCTTATTCTAAAATTTAGTTTTTTCACGTTTGTCGAGCAGAGGCAGAGTGTGGTGCGTGCTAGTATATGTCTGTGAGGGATGGACCTAATCATCGCATAGAATAGTACCGTCGGGGTAAGATTTCCTATACTTTGCTTCTTTAGCTTCCGCTGTCAGCATGCTTTATGACATCATGAACAATACTTCATGCATGATGTGATGATGGTTTGATGGCAAGTTGCAAATGCATGTTTATGATGTGGCATGTAATTCTTAGTGCCAGGTGTTGCTTGCATTGGAGCACCATGCTCGATCTTCCATGGAGGCTGGGGCTCTAGACATAAGGGATCAGTAGGCGTTGTCAGAGGGTTTGGTGAGGGACCAGGGGGAGCGCATCCAGAGGATGGAGAGGGACCTCACTAAGGGTAAGAGCAAGGGTAAAGGGCGGACCATGACTAGGACGAGGAGCGTGGAGTTAAAAGAGCAGTCATTTGCCAAGCAGCTAAGGAGGACGAAGATAACCAACACCTAAGGAGAGGTATTTGGAGGATTTATGCTCTATCACAAGGCTTCTTATGTTGACATCGACCATGCTAGTACTGGCAGTGATTGAGCCAAGACCTATGGGTAGCTGGCTAGTGTGGCTATTTAGTGTAGTTAGGTTGACTCTTTTTTTCATTTTGTACCACCTTTAATTCATTGGGCCTCCTTTGTACATTCACCACTTTGATGCATATTTAATTAGCTCCAACATGTTTTTTCTTTGCGCATTCCCGTATTTTCCTTTAAAGCATTTGCAATTCATTCTATTACTTGTATGCCTCTAGACCACTGTATATTTTTTATAGTACTTATGTCTGAGGATTAGGCTCTTAGAGCTAGTTTTTCCCAAAATGCTATTGATATTACATTGTTGTAATGGGAATGTTGGTGTCAACATTAGAAAACCCTACCACTTATAAGTATATACACCAACATCGATGTAAGTGACATCGATGTTGACATTGCCAACACTGACATCAATTTTACCAATATCGGTACCGACATTGTAATGTTGGTATTGGTGTTGGGTTTCAGGATGTTAAAATTTCCTCCTTTTCTCATAGCGTCTCACAACTAGCAGCACTAGGCCATGCTTTGCACCTTGAAAAACCCAGATTGGTTAAATTTGAAGTCCTTCAATTTGCGGGGACTACGCTATCTTTCTTTTCATCAGTATATATGGCTCTCGTATGAGTGATACTGTCATTTTGGGACCCGACTGTTTATGCTTTCCGTTTCACTTCTCAAGAGCTACATTCTATGATGAAGGAGTTCCAAGCCATGTTTAGGCCTCCACTATCCCCAAAGCTTCCATGTCGTGGTCCTTGCTTACCAATTCGGGGCTTCAGACACATTAAGAGATTTATGGAATCTGGACTCCGTTCATCCTTTCTTGTCTCAGCCACTTGCTCCTTTAGGGTTTAGAGTTGACGTCATCTTGGGTTGGTGCATAACTACACCTAGATCTCATTTAGCTTGGCCTTTTATGGTATCCCTTCTCTTGCTGACCAAGTTCATTTACGGCTCCAGGCCAATCGCCCCATTAAGGCTTATCTCTGTCATGCAACCTCTTTCCTGCGGGCATTCCCTTTCTATGCTAGCTTTGGTCCAGTGTTTGGTCAACATAGATGCTGCTACCGTCGATCAAGAATTAGTCGATGACCCCTTCGTCCTCCTCGTGGTAACTTATTTATTTCAGCCTCTATTACTTTGCCTGTTCCTATATTAATTATCTCTCGTGTAGGTGTGGTTATTGGAGAAACTATCTTTGATCTGGGCTCTTACTTTGGATTTTACACTATATACCCTTGTTTAGTATAACAGACACGGTCTTATCACTAACCGTCACTTGGAACTACATGAGGATGACCTGGTTCAAATCATGAGTCGCAATCAGAATCACAAGATCTGTTGGGTATGTCCTTGGTGGGCCATCCCCTAAGTAGTCGTAGCCATGCATGATAGTGGGATCCTCCTGCTTGGTTTGTGCGAGCTCACCTTTTATTCCCCCTCCCGATTGTGTAGGCAATATGGAAAGCACTAGCAGATCTTGAGTTTTTCCTACTCAACTCGCAGTCTGTATTTGCTTCATGAGGGTCCAGATCAGATTCAAATGATGTGGATGCTGAGGACCTAGTTCTTTCACTTGGATTAAGATTCTATCAAGACATATGAGACAGAACGGGTTTTATCATGGGTGGTTATCAGAAATCATGTCTTTGAGCAACCTCGCAAGGCACTTTCACCTCACACTCGATTCGTCCTAGTATGAGAGTAGAGAGGCACTCCTATATTAGACCTGTAGGTTGCATGCTGACTAGCGACATGATGGCTCTTCTAGTGGGTATTGATGTCATTTCCCTATATTTGATCATGCAATAAAACTATCATATTTTATTCGGACTTGTATTGTAACCTGCGACTTAGTAAGAATTAAGCTTAGTATTACATTGTTTACTTTTGTTATTCTTACCATTTGCATGCATACATTCAAATGAGCACATTCATAATATTTCAACACAAATGCCACTTTCATTAATGAAATTATCCGAGACATAAAAGATTTGACTCTTATCATTAGCTAGCCCATACAGGTTTTCTAACTAATCAGCTTGCTACATTTTCTCTCATCATCCTAATTTTTTCATTGACCGCCCTTTCAGGTTTTCAATCTAGCAGACAATTTTGCAAAAAATGGCCCTAAATTTTGCCTGACCAACAGAGTGCTAGCAGATGAGATGTTTGTGTTTTATTTCTTATATATGGTAACGTTTAAGCCTATCTTAGTTGACCGTATTATTTAACTCGTTGCCATCCATGTCCATAATCTTCACTTATCCCTTGCCTAGGACTTTTTTTTATTATAAATGCTCTTTCCCAGTTCGGTCAAAACTTTCCTCAGACATCCATGGTCGAATGCTTTAGTTGTTTTAGGACTAGATCTCCTACTTTCAAAGGTTGTTTATGATGTTTGATCCAGTTGTTGTATGCTATTGCCATCCTTTGTTGATACATTTGTAAGTGATCCAAGGCTCTCAAATGGTGCTCATCTATCATGTTGAGTTACTCGAACCTGGCCCTAGACTAGTCTGACTCTTCCAACCTTGCTTCTACGGCTACTCTGTGGGATCCTATCTCCAATTCCATTGGTAAATGGCCTCCATGTCGTAGACTAAGGAAAAGGGTATGTAATTCGTTGGGGATTTGACACTTTTTCAGTATCCCCAAATTGCTAGGGGAGGTTAGTCCACCCAATCTCTATAGGTGGCCACCATCTTACTTATGATTTTCTTAATTGACCGCTTCTACTACTCTGTTAGCTTGAGGTTTGTAAGGGGATGAACGATGATGCTCAATATCGTACTTCCTTATTCATTCTGCTATTGCTCTTTGAAATTGGACTCTGTTATTTGATATGATGTGGTGAGGCATCCCGTAGCGGGCTAAGATGTTCTTTTCAATGAACTTGGCCATTTTCTTGGCGGTGATATTGGTGTAGGATTCACCTTTTACCCATTTCGAGAAGTAGTCTACTACCACCGTAATGAACCTATATCCGTTGGTAGAGGAAGATTAGATCTCCCCAATTAGGTCTATCCCCCATGCCGAAAATGGCTAAGGAGTAGATAAGTGATGAAATTCCAGAAGAGGAAAGTGTCCGGTATCCCCGTATATTTGGCAGGCATGATATTTCTTTACTTTGTCGATGCAATCTACCACCATGGTTGTCCAGCAATAACCTTTTCACTGGATCTTCTTGGCTAGCGCAACACCATTCATGTGAAGGCCACAATCACCGACATGCATTTGCCTAATGACTAAGAGGGCTTCCTTATCAGTAATGCACCGTAGTAGCAAACCTTCACTAGTCTTTTTGAATAGATCATCATCAAGCCACTTGAACTGGATAGCTCGTCAGTGGAGGGAAGTGCGTTCGGAGTCAAATGTCCCTCCTAGATTTTGGTCATTCTTCAAGTAGTTGACGATGTTTGAGTACCAACATTCTATTAATATGTCATCTTCCGTTGTTACCATTCTGCAATAATAAGGCTTTTTCACGGATTGTAGAATGACAGGTTTATTTAGTTAGGCTTGGGGTCCTTCCCACATAGACACCAAGGTAGTGAGGGAGTCAGCCATTTTATTCTCTTCTCGTGGTATGTGGCAGAAGACACACATTTCCTGGTAGAGTTGCTCTGTACGGCATCTAGGTATGGGTTCAAGGATTCTTCCCATATTTCCCAATCTCCGATGATGTGGTTGATAACCAGCGCTGAATTCCCAATGATAGAGATCCTTTTTGCCTTGACTTTCCGCAACGCTTCCAACCTAAATAGGCAGGCTTCATATTCGACACCTTTGTTGGTAACTTGGAACTCAAGCCTCTTTGATAAGGATATGAACTCATTTTGTGGGGTTATTAACACCACTCCTAGGTCCACTCCATTCCGATTCATGGCACCGTCGAAGTACATCTTCCATTCTTATTGTAGCGGTTGTGGTGAATATTGTTTTGCTAATTTGGAGCGCTAAAAATGAGTGCATTTAAAAAGGGTAAAAATCTAAACATTCATGCCTCACTTTTTCATCTTTGGGCTATTCTTCGAAGGACACACAAAGCCAGATATAGGTTTATTCATAACTCTATTAGTGAGAGAAATATTTTGGGAAATCTCAACATTCAGCCGAGAATTTGCTCTTCTCCAAAGGTTATAGAAGTTTGGTGGACTCATCCTCCTGACTGTTGGATCAAATGCTACGCTGACGCTTCCTCGAATGGCTCTCCTTATGCTTTGGGCTGTGGCTGGGTTTTTCATGATGAAAGGGGAAGAGTTTTACATTGCTTTTCCTTTTAGATTGGCAATTCTTTTAGTTTTGTCGCTGAAATTCAGGCTTCCACTTTTGCCATCAAGTATGCGATTTCTAAGGGCTTGGAACAACTTTGGCTTGAGAGCGACTCCATGTACTTTGTGCTTTTGCTGAGGAATCGGAGCTTGAAGGTGCCATATGGTCAATTCAGGTGGAATGGGCTGCATGTCTCTGATCTTTTACACGATTTTCTTTGATGGTGACACACATTTTTCGTGAAGGAAATGGATTTAGACGCTCTCGCTACGCATGGAAGGATCACTGGTTGCTCTACAAACTGGGACAATTGTCCTGATTTTTGTTATAACTTTTTTTTGCACTTGATGCAATGGGGCGTATGAGCTATCGTTTTTATTAGTTCACTATTTTCTTTTTCGTGAGCAAAAATTGTTTTCCTCCATGGACTTTGTATAACTTTTATTTTAATTTTAATAAAAAGTGATGGGTGTTTTGTAGGCAAGTAAACGCATTAACCTAGTTGGGATGTTTGTCCCGAAATTTTCACCAATTCCAATATTTTTCCAAAGGAGGGACACAATGTTCCCCTGGAGGTTTTAAAAAAAATCACCACAATCTATTAACACAATCTTGTTAGTATTTTTAGTGTAATTAGATTGACTAATTGACAAATGCGATCGTGATATATCATCGAACAAGTCGGGAGAGTACGAAGTGCATGCTTATTCGGGTTCTATCACGATTCGAGGAGTCCGGGAGGAATGCTCCTGACAACGAGGAATTAGGGGCGGCAGCCCCCTAGTGGGGTCCCGAGGCAGCTTCCTAGATTAGCTCAATGGCCAAATAAGTATATATCAACAAAATCACCAGCAACTTATCTCCTCCCATCAGAAGCACGTCACATCAGCCCGATAAAGTAACCATCTTCACTTTTTGCTATTCCAATGTTAATATCTCGCCAATTTTTTCGAAAGATATTTTCTGCCCTTGAAAGTCTTTCTCGAGTGATAGGCTTCTGAGATTTTCTCGTAATTCCACATCAAAAGCTTATTTTATATTAAAAATTAAGCATAAAATAACAAATAATTCACTGCTAAATTCAACTTATCAGTTACAAACTTTCGAATACTACTGACATATTGTTACTCTTGTTTAAACTTCTTTTGCTAGTACTTGTCCAATTTAAAATTACAAATCGGAATTTTTCCTTAATTAATTTAAAAATTGAAAATTCTAAATGAGGAAAAATCCATCAATGGATGGATTAAGAGGCCCTCTGAACGAAATATACAAAAGTCCTTGCATTTTGTTGTTACTAATGCTACTTTAATATTGCATTTTAATGTTACTCTTAAATATTTTAAAGAAACTATTACTATGCCAATTTCGGCAAAGTATTTGTTATTTTGTTTTTTTTAAAAACCTCCGGGGAAACAATGTGTTTCCCCATCGAAAAAAGTTTAGAGCGGGTGAAAATTTCAGGACGACCGTCCCAACTAAGTTGATGCAATCGCTTACCTACAAAACACCCACCCTCTTTTCATTATAGTAATTAAATAACTTCTCCAAAGGAGATTACAAAGTTATGTACGAAGCATTATACTAGGTTGGATGAGAATATCCTCCAAACCAAAAGGAAACATACTCCTATTACAAGAAAAAATAAATCGACAATAGTAAAAACTAGCTAAAACTAAGTCTTCCTCCTTTACTTCTCCTTCTTCACATGTTTCATGCTATGAAAAACCATAGAGAAGTAGCAAAATCACGACAAGCTCCTTGTATGGAATAAGGATCTCCACCATTCAATAAAAGTGCTAGCTGGTCCCGGTATCGTCACCACTAAACCAAAAATATGAAAAAAAATCACACCAAACATGTCAAGTCTTGGAACAATGAAAGAGTGAATGTGATAAGTGTATAATTACACTTATTATCATGATATTTTTACTTATAAAATGATATGGCTTAGAGTCATTTTATACTTCATATAAAAGATTTCATGTGGTATGTAGTTGTTTTTTATGCAAGTGCAGAAATTAGGTGAATCTTGAGAGTAAAATGATCAAAAATAGAATTCTATGTAAAAAGAGTGAAAAAGATGTAAAAAGATGCGTGGAACCCAAGGATTTGTCTTAGGATCGAAGTTGTCAAAGATTGGCAAAGTTGCAAAGAAGAATCACGAAGAAAAAGCACTTCATGATCATAACACCCATTCGCGGTTGCGACTTGTAACTCTTCATAAGCAGAAAACTACCAACCAATGTTCATGACCGCGACATGGGATTCACAGTCGCGACTTGTAACGGTTATTGGTTATATCTTTTCAACTACCAAACGCCCAATAAAAAAGATTAACCGCCATCAACTACTAGATAAAAAGACACCTTTTTGGAAGTCAACAAATCATGAAAAGGTACCTATCCATTGTGGATAAGGATAACACTTTGCATCCAATCACAATGAAGTGATGCAATCCTTCGCCAATGAACAAGACTCTTCGTTTGGATAGAAGCAACCCTTCACACTCTATAAACAGTGTTCAAATCACACCAATTTTGTGGGTGGTGTTGTATGGAGAAGTAATGTATAGATAGAGAGTAGAAATTGTATAAATTTTGCTACGTTCAAAGTGTTAGTGAGAAAAATGTTTAGTGATTCGATACTTATTTCGATCACTAGATTTCTCCACAAATTCGAGCTATTATTGGATGAGTGCAATTGCAAAGCACTTATCAATAAAAGTTTTCATTCTTCAACATTCATTTATTCGATTTTAACAAAGAATAGCATCCTAGCAAGGGTTCTGTATGAGTCGAGACCGGATTCAAAGTAGACGCAAGAATTGCGGGAATTGACGACTACCATTAAATAGTGGATACGGTCAAAAACTTTAGCTTTCACTTACATACCTTACAACTTTAATTTGTTCTGCTTATACTTTTCTATTTCGATGTTTATGATATGTTTATGTGTCATAAAGAGTATTTCATTTTGCGTCATTTATATTAATCAAGTTATATGCTTTCGAGTGAACTTTAAGAGTGATTTCGAGGTTAACAAGATTGTATATAATCACTAGATCTATGATTATAATGCTGTTTAGTGAGCTAACATTTCTAGAGTGGTAACTTGCTAAATATGGCTATGTGAGAGCGACCTGTACTAAGCATAGTATTAATGTTATCTAGGTTCTTATAAGTGTCATAATTTGTTCCTAGATTTAGAAAAGTCATTTCATGTGTTGCTCTGCGGTGAATTATTGAACATTTGTGCGTGTAGAACCGTATTTGTTAAAGTTGTCTAGTGTATGAAGTATTCTTGATGATTTTGCATATTTTTCTCTACTATACTTGCTCTTAGCGAATATCTATATAATTGCATCTTTTCTAATCTATTTATGCATCTATCCATTCATCTATCTACCAATCCAACCCTCCAATACAAATTATCTTATTTTCTTTTGTTCCGTAACTCTAGTTGGTCCTTAGAACCGAATTACTTCCTTGTGGGATCGATATCTTTTAAAACTACATCGAAATTGTATACTTGTAATGGTCCCCATTTTTCTATTTTGATAAGCGGTATTGACAACACCTGTTCGTATTTTGAACTTTTATCTTATCGGTAGAAGAGTGGGGAACAAGGTTTTTGACATCATTATCAAATATAAGCCCTTAAAATTAGTAGAGTCAAAACCTTTGCTATCAAGTTTTTGGCACCGTTGCCGGGGAAGGCAAGTGCGTTCTAGAGATCAAATTGCTGGAGATATGATACATATTTTAATTATCTTTATTTATTTCATTCCTAAACTATATAATTTGTATATCCTAACTTAGATGTGAAAAAAATATGAAATAATCATCTTGGAGGTGATACATCATATTATTACATCTGAATCCTTGATAAATAGAAGAATTTCTTCTATTTTTTCCTGTTCGTGTTCGTGAATTCCTGATTAATACTTTCTATTTCTCAAACTCTATAAGTCACGATTGTGACATATAATCACGATCGTGACTTGTGCAATAACTGCAGAAGTTGAGAAGTTATTCGATAGTTATTCCACTAACCTCTATAAAATTGATGCATGACTGCTCATCAATTACTCACTTTTAAAATCTGAAATTTTGCCTTACCAATCACAAATCTATTCCAAATCTGAAATTACTTCATTCCTTCCAAACTTTTCTTTCTTAAAAATGGTTTACGCAAATAAATCTAATCTAGTTCCACTGACGAATCTACAAGAATGGTACGAGGCTCTGTTCCCGATCCATTCACGAGAAGAGGGAGACCATTTCAAGGTCATTAAAGATGCTGAGTTCAAAAGTTCCTATACTATCCATAGGAACAGTCTCATCCATCTTGGCATCTATCACAGAGTGATGTATTACCTTAGAATACTCAACTTTGTCATTTACTCGAATATGACTCTAGGGAACAGCGAGAACAACTGCATGGAGATGTTGGTCACACTAGCATGGAAGAATGATAGAAAAAATTGTTTAGTCTATCGTCACCATTGGAAAGAGTATAAGTTGACTAGGAAAGCTTTGGATAAGTATATGGGATTTCCAAGGGACTGCTACAATAAGATACTTCCTGGTCGGGATCCTTTACCTACATGGAATTCTTGACTGGCCAAACTGAGTTTAAACAAGAATCTGCCTATAACCGGTGGATTCGAGATCCTTATTTTCTTGCATTACACTTTTACTTAAGAGGTGCACTGTTTGGAAAGTCCACTTTTGATCTGGTCATTCCTGAAGAATTTTTCATGATAGAAGCAATTTAGAATGGCATACCTGTTGATATTTCGGGGATAATGATGGAGACACTAATGTCTGCCGCATAAAATCCTGGAATGATACAATACGGGTGTCGAACGATGGCGAACTTGTTGGGCCAGATTGGGAGAATGCCCTATGCCACAAAAATTATTACTAGTGGTGACGTGATTCCGGAATCAACAATGAAAGTCTTCTTTGAGCATGATTTTTTGGTACGGTGCATCAGGGAAGAGAGAATAAACTATGATTGGAGATCATGGGATGAAAGGGTTGAAGCAGACAGATGAAGAGAGAGGGAAATTGCATTAGAGGAAGAGAGTAAAGTCACCAACCTCTGCAAAAGGTTGAATGAACTTATGGAGGCGCAGATTTCAATCCATAGGAAAATCGATGACATTTATACTCTGATGTTTGATGTCAAGTGAGATCTTTGAGAATCTTGTTATAAGATTGACCAAATGGTAAAATCGCTTCCCTCTGAATAAATTTCACTCTTCATTTAGATTTAGGAATTTTGTACAGTTTGTTGTTTTTGTTTGTTGTTTCTTTAATTGTTTGTTTGTTTGTTTCTGTTATTGTTTGTTTGTCAATAAATAAATAATTATTTATCTATTCAACATGTTTATTTTTCTAAGTTATCATAGAACAAAGTCTAAAAATTGAAGAAATAGAAGGATTTAAGAAGTTCATGACCGCGACTATAGATCGCGCTCGTGACATTATGCAGTAAAACCTTCTATTTATGTTGTGAAGAAAGTCATGATCACGATAAACTTTCGCAATCATGACATGGGAAGAATATAACCGTTACAGATTAACACACGACAGATATCCAAAACTGCCAATAACGGCTAGTTTGAAGGATAAAAGACTATATTAACTATTTTAGCTAATTAGAGACCTTTTAGAACTCTATATATAGGTCTAGGTTGAATCCTTAGCCACCACAACTTACAAAGCTTACAAAAGTTATGAAATTTTCATCTCTATTCTTCTACAAACCTTTTTCAAACCTTCACTTCAAAAACCAATATGCCTCGAGTCAAGGTATCCACAAATAGAAGAGAAGTCCCAAATTATCAACAAGAATATGGTTGTCCTTTCTCGATACGATCACGTGAAGAAGGGAAAAGATTCCAAGTTTTGAATAAGTTGGAAATCAACAGTATGATTTTTCTTGATATGGTTTTCATGGAGACTCTAAGACTCTATGAACAAATGGGGATGTATCTTACTGATTTGGGTTTAAGTCTATTTGTGGAGATGCAATTTCCACAAAATCACGATTGGATATTAGAATGTCTATTGACATTAGATTTTGAGGATAAGAAGAAGATGGCGATTCAATTTCATAACCAATGACAACATTACACCATCACAAGAGAGATGATGAGTGATTGGTTTGGGTTTAAAATTGAGAATTCATCAAGCGTGACGAATTCTTTTCAACCAAATCGAGTTTGGACATATTTTATGGGTAAGAGAGTTTTCGATCCTAAAAATTCTCTCAATAAACTTATTAAGGATGAGTGCATTCTCCTACTCCACAAATACCTTTCCACTTCGGTATTTTATCGAGTAGAGAATACCAAAGTCTAAAAGAAAGATTTGTTTGTTTTTTCTTGCGCTTTGATGAAGCAAAAAGCAGAATTCGTGGATGAAGAAGAATTCTATGAGCATGAGGAACAAGATTGGAGTGGCCGAAATTATCACCGCAATCATCTTGGGTGAGCGAAATGAACTCCCCTATGTCCAAAGACCGGGTGAGTACTTTCGGTATATGGATGGGAACTACTTGAAGAATACCGGACTCCTTTAAGAAAATGATGGTGTCTATTTTTTCTACTCCTATTCCAACCGCACCAAGAAGCTAATCTCAACTCATGAAGATTCTTCCGTTGAACCATATAATCCTACCGCAAGACATGGTCATGGAAAAACTTCGATGATCGAAGAAGAACATGAAGAAGAAGGAGACGAAGCTCCGGAAGATTGGAAGGCGAGCATGCAACAAAAATTGGACAATTGTCAAGCGGAACTTGGAGTTATGAAGAAAGACATGAAGATTCTAAAGAAGAGTAATAAATCGGTGATTCGAAAATTACTATCCTTCTTTAGAAAACAAAATTGTCAATTCACTCCTAGTCTCCCAGATTCTCCTTCTCAATAGACAGGTTTACTCTTTTCTTTACTTTTCTTTTTCAAATTTTTAGACTAGTTATTAGTTTAGTTTTAATTTTTAATAAAATGTCTCACAATGAGGACATTGTGTTCTTTAGTGTGGGGGGCATTTGTAAAAATCCCAAAAATAAAAAAAAATCAATAAAATTTAAAAAAATTGAAGAATATTAAAATTTTCTTGATTTTGTGTTGTTTATATATTATCCATACCTATACTATACTAACATATGTTCCAAGGTTATTGTGATTGTTAGGTATTAAAAGTTTAATGTTAGTGCAAATTTTGAACAAAAATTATTATTTCGAGTTTCAGCGCACGTTAAGAGTGTGAGCGCTTATGGCACAACATTTAGCATTTGGCAAGGATGAGTGGCGAGTAACATTCGAAAGAAATATTCCAAGTAAGTTTTGATATATATTTGCAACATGAATTAGTATAAGTTATATATTTTTATTTTAATACTAAGTTTTATATGGAGTTATATCTAATAGTGTTACTATGAGTTTTATATGCTATTCTTGAATACGTCCTATAAGTATTGAGTATGTTTAAAGTGTTGGGAAACTATAGCCATAATACTTTGAAGTGATCAATAAAGGATGAGTTTATTAAGAGAAAAATCAAAAGAAAGAGAGGA
The DNA here is from genome assembly GCA_949673415.1 of Euphorbia schlechtendalii. NCBI lineage: Eukaryota > Viridiplantae > Streptophyta > Magnoliopsida > Malpighiales > Euphorbiaceae > Euphorbia > Euphorbia schlechtendalii. The sequence goes on from CATIWQ010664712.1 coordinate 49,888, forward strand.
TAACCCATGTGTTATGTAAAAGGTGTGAAATGGTACGGAACAGAAACTATAACCATTCAATAAGTGAAAAAAGAAAAAAGTAGCATATCATGAAAAATGGGTGTAAAATACGAATTTTTACTTCAAAAACATATGCTTAAAAGAAAAAGAATGAGAGAAAGTGGTATGGAGCATAAAATACAACCACTTAAAAAAAGGGGAGAGTGGTATGGAGCATAAAATGCAACCACACTAAGAGTGTTTTAGCATCCTTGATTACCTAAAAATGCCTTCATATCAATCTTTTTAAAGTGTGCTTCTTTTGTCCTTTATACTTTATACTATGCTTAAGAGAAGGAAATATTCGAGCAAGCATATAACTCTTATATGAAGATGCGATTCAGTTGACTCTCCATTAAGAGCAAAAGTATGCAACTAGACTATATATATTGCACATTACTAATTTGTGGGAAATTTCGAAATTTTACTTGAATCTTATGCAACGTGGGAATGTGGTACTCATTACAATAGCCTTTGGCCAAATGAGGTATGAACTTGATTACCATTTTATACACTTCTATTGAATTTACCTTGAGGACAAGGCAAAAGTTAAGTGTGGGGCTGTGATAAGTGTATACTTACACTTATTATCATGATATTTTTTACTTATAAAAAGATATGGTTTAGAGTCATTTTATACTTCATATAAAAGATTTCACGTCGTATGTGGTTGTTTTTTATGCAAGTGCAGAAACTTGGCGAATCTTGGGAGTGAAATGATAAAAAAATGGAATTTTACATAAAAAGAGTGAAAAAGATGCAAAAAGATGCGTGGAACACAAGGATTTTGCTTAAGATCGAAGTTGTCAAAGATCGGCAAAGTTGTAATGAAGAATCATGAAAAAACAACATTTCACGATTGTAACACCTATTTGCGATCAAGACTTGTCACTCTTCATAAATAGAAAACTACCAACCAATGTTCATGATTACGACTACCAACCGTCGAATAAAAATGATCAACCTCCATTTGCAAAGTTATATCTTTTCAACTACCAACCGTCGAATAAAAACGATCAACCGCCATCAACTACTAGACAAAAAGACACCTTTTGGAAGTCAACCAATCATGAAAAGGTACCTATCCATCATGGATAAGTATAACACTTTGCATCCAATAACAATGAAGTGATGCAATCCTTCGCTAATGGGCATGACTCTTCGTTTGGATAGACGCAACCCTTCACACCAATTTCATGGGTGGTGTTGTATGGAAAAGTAATGTATAGATAGAGAGTAGAAATTGTATACATTTTGCTACATTCAAAGCGTTAGTGAGAAAAATGTTTAAGTGATTCGATACTTATTTCGATCACTAGATTTCTCCACAAATTCGAGTGATTATTATATGAGTGTAAATGCAAAGCAATTATCAATAAAAGTTTTCGTTCTCTCACATTCATTTATTTGATTTTCACAAAGAATAGCATCCTAGCGAAGGTTTTGTATGAGTCGAGACTAGATTCAAAGTAAACGCAGGAATTGCGGGAATTGACGACTGCCATTAAATAGTGGATATGGTTTGATCAACTTTAGCTTTCACTTGCATACCTTACAACTTTACTTTGTTTTTTGCTTATATTTTCTATTTCGAAGTTTATGATATGTCTATGTGTAATAACGAGTATTTCGTTTTGCATCATTTATATTAATCAAGTTATATTCTTTCAAGTTAACTTTAAGAGTGATTTTGGGGTTAACAAGATTGTGTATAGTCACTGGATCTGTGATTATAACGTTGTTTAGTGAGCCAACATTTTTAGAGTGTTAACTTGCTAAATATGGCTATGTGAGAGCGACTCGTACTAAGCACAGTATAAATGTTATCCAGGTTCTTATAAGTGTCATAATTCATTTGCCCTAGATTTAGAAAAGTCATTTCATGTGTTTCTCTATAATGAATTATTGAATATTTGGGCATCTAGAACCTTATTTGTTAAAGTTGTCTAGTGTACAAAGTATTCTTGATGATATCGCATATTTTTCTCTACTATACTTGCTCTTAGGGAATATCTACATAATTTGCATCTTTTCTAATATATATATGCATCTATCCATACATCTATATACCAATCCAACCCTCCAATACAAATTTTCTTTTTTTCCGTAACTCTAGTTGATCCTTAGAACTGAATTCCTTCCCTGTGAGATAGATATCTTTTAAAATTACATCAAAGCTGTATACTTGCAGTGGTCACCATTTTTCTATTTTTGATAAGCAGTATTGACAACACCTGTTCGTATTTTGAACTTTTATCTTATCGGTAGAAGAGTGGGGAATAAGATTTTTGGCATCATTACCAAATATAAGCCCTCGGAATTAGTAGAGTCAAAACCTTGCAATCAGCATGTTCCATAGTTTCTAGTTCACCACAAAAAGAGCAGTCCACATTATCGATGCAACCTCGAACCATTAGAAACGTCTTCGATGGTAGCCTCTCTTGAATGGCTAACCACCCAAAAAAGCTAACCTTCGGAATGAGACGTGTCTTCCAAACAATATGAAAATTTATTTCTGAAGTAAAGTGTAACAAAACATAATTAAAAGAGTTAAACTACTTGCCGTATATGATCCCGGATTGCCATCATTCTAACAAAATACATCCACTTCTGCCGAGAAGTTCACTTCCACCAGTCCATTTGCAATTCACAGCCCGATTCAATGCTAATTAAATTATGATTTGATTGCTCAATCCACCTTCGAAGTTGTACACACCTCTCACAACTCGATATTCTCAAATTCCACTTCCAAAATGGACGCGAATACGGGGCAGCACCAAATAGCGAGATGCAACCCTCCAAAACGCTGCATTGTTTCCAATTACTAAATACTAATAAGTTTGAATAAATTATAGCCAATGGTAACTCCGCCGTCCAATTATCATGCCAAAATGAACATCCTCTTCCAATTCCAACCGACACACAGATGTTTTCTTTAAACACCTTCCAAAAGCAGTTATTTCTCACGCAACAAGAGATTATCCCCTTCCAAATATGAGATAAATGCCTATCATCACAATCTTCTGAAGCAGCCCATGATTTTATATCGTACTTTTTCACACAAATCTCAAACCATAACTTCCCCCTCTCCTCCGAACAAGCCTTCCACAACCACTTCAATAAAAGACTACAATTAGCAACTCCAAAATCCTTTATAGCAAGTCCCCCCACACTCTTCGGAAGCGCAATCAAATCCGAACTAACCTTACTAATTGTTTTTGTTGCCGCATCACCTTTCCATAGGAAATTTCACATAATTCGAACTAGCCTTAAATTCACCGAAAAAGGTATCTTATAGAGGGACAACAAATACACTGGTAATGATGTTAAAACCGATTTTATCAACGCCACTCTTCCACTATACGACAAACATTGTCCTTTCCATCTTTGAAGCCTATTATGGAACTTCTCAATAAGCGGATTCCAACCCAATAGAGGAATCCTCCTATTACTCAATGGAGCATCAAGGTAAACCAATGGAAAAGATTTCACCTTACAGCCTAAAATTTCAACACTTGCTACTACACAAGAATCCACAACATTGACGCCAATGAGTGAGCTCTTGTGAAAATTAATGCTGAACCCCGATATCAACTCAGAACATCGAAGGATTCTCTTGACAATAGGAATCAAAGACTCATCCACCAGAATGAAACATAAAGTATCATCCGCAAACTAGAGTAACGAAATGTCGCGAGAGGATCCTTCTACCCGAAATCCTGGAATTAAGCCTGAACATATGCTCTCATCAAATAGTTGTTTTAATCCTTCTACTACTAACACAAAAATAAAGGATGACATTTTGTAAAAGCAATAGTAAACATAGATATGACACCAATTCGTGGTGAGCAATGTCATGCACTTTTTGAAAATTGGGGCAATTATGAGCTCACTTTGAAAGTTTAGTGTACAACATTTTTGGGACAAGTTGGAAAGCATAACCGTCCATCCAATAAATATTATAGTAGGAAACAAAATCACACTAAATCTGTATCAATTTGCAATTTCGATATTTTGCGCTATTTTTACCGAGAATATGCTTTAATTTCTCCTTCTAGTGATTTACTAGGATTTCAAAAACTCAAACGAGATTTTTTTTAATACCATTTACAAATCTATAAAGTACATTAATCAATTCGAAAATTACTTCAACGTTTGCTTATTTAAGAACATGAAAACTCAGATAACAACATCAAAGAATTACATTACACAAAAAAATTTATCAAAATGGAATTGCAACATCTTCTCCTCTCCCTCCTCTTTACAATTTCACTCTTCCTCCTCATTCAAAACTCTGTCGTGGCTTCTCGGTCCTTAACACCATCGCCAACACCAATATCATCCCTGAAACCAATTGATAGAAAAGACTTCATCAATAAAAGTTGACGATCAACACCACTTCCCGGTTTTTGCTACAAGGCCCACTCCCGCTACGCAGGAAAAGTCACGAATGATCCGGTCAAGCTAGCACGTGAATCTATCTCCTATACCCTTCCCAAAGCACAAGCTTTGAAAGACTACACCGAAAAACTCAACCGTACGAAATTAGATGCCCTTATCGCCTCCGCTGTCGCTCAATGTGTCAAAAGTCTAAATAGTGCCATAGACGACATCCAAAGCGCACTAAAAGTGATGACGAAGAAGAAGAAATATCTCATTGCTGACCTAGAACTTATGTTGAGCTCAGTTATTAATGACGAGGACATGTGTACGGATGGTTTTGATCAAGATATAAATGGTGCTATTGTTGTTTCAAACGTGAAATCAGATGTGCTTGCTCTGAATTGGGAGGTTAGAATGCTTACATTCATATCTCGATTTCTCATTTGTATTAATATTCTTAATTAGTAGTAACTTGTTAGTGGTAGTTAGACGAGATGAGAGTTACATATGTATCATTTAATTCTTAATTACTTTCTAATTGTTATTAATATAATGTTGGCCTGTGTTAAAACTATAGAATATTGCTAATTTATTGGTTTGAGCATGGAAAGGATGAAACAAGAGAAACTAAGATATGAAAGAGAGGGAAAAACATTAAAAAGGAATTGAAATTGATAATTATTTGACTATTTATTTATCCAAACTTATATTCCCTGATTAATTTTGAGTCGTTCCCATTTCTTGAATTCGTCGTTAAAAAGATTCGACTCAACTGGTGTTTGAGAATTTGCTTGATTGTCACCCTTTGATAGCATAACCTGCAGATACCAGCCAGCTTTACGGACCTTCACATGACCATCTCCAGCCTTGAACAATCAGTTCTACGTCAAAATCGTTTTCATTTCCACTTATAAGATAAAGTTAACGAAACTATCAAATTTCTTGATATCAAATTTTATTGTCGTCTTAATAAATTTCAAAATAAATATTAATTAGTTTTGATCCAACTATTTTAGGAATAATCCCGGCAGCGAAACGAAACATATTTTGGGCGAAATTTCTTTTTTTTTTAAAGAAAGGAGGGGAAGATAGCAAATTCAGGACGAACATCCCAACGATGATAATTGACACCTTCTCTATCCTACAATACAAACCACCCCATAAGAATTGTATTAATGAGGATCAATGGCTCTGAAAGTAAAACCAGAAAGTCAAGATTACAAGAATATGCTACAAGATGTCTGCTAGGGTTTGCAAACCCTAGCTACCGCCATTCAATTTTCCGGCCAAAGTCGGTGTTTTCTGTCAGCCATTCAACTCTGCTTCGACTTCTTGATCCTTCTCATTGCTCTTCTTCACTTTCTTGAGTGTTCTTTTTTTCGACAGACATGGATACGGGATTCTCTAGTGCTGGCCTTATTGCGGAACTTTTTGAGAACCAATGTTCAAGTTCCATGAAGAAGACAGTCCCGTCTATTGTTAACGATGATGTGTCTAAGGCTAAATCCTATGCCCAGGCTGCAACAAATCAGGTTTCGATCCCTAAACTCCCAGCTCAGGCCCCTATCTCAGAGAAGGGTGGTTACAAGATGGTAAAAATATCGCAAGATGTTTATGATCAAAGGGTGCGCCAATGTGCTTTTTCACTCATCGGCAGATTGATTCTACCAAAGGGTAGCGTGCCAAAAAAGGTAGATGATTTAAGGGCCCATTTATCCAAGATTTGGGATCTTAAAGGTGGATGGAAGCTTATTCCGATTGGACGGGGATATTACCATATGATGCTCGGCTCATTGGAGTGCAAAAATCACGTCTGGAGCAAAGGAAGTGTCAATCTCAAGTCTGGTAATTTTAGATTGCAGCCTTGGATAGCAGATTTTGACCCATATGCGTCAAACATTACAAATGTGCAGGTATGGGTTAGATTGCAAGGTTTACCGTGGGAGTATTGGGATCCTAGAACTTTGGCGGAAATAACTAGTTGTTTCGGAATCCTCCTCCGAGTTGATAAAGCTACAACGGAGGGTACTTTCGGTCACTTTACACGGGTTTTAGTTAATATAGATTTGTCACATACTCTTCCAAGAACGGTTGGCATTGAGCGAGAGGGTAGTGAACTATGGATTGACTTAGCCTTTGAGAACCTTCCTGCTTTTTGCAAGCTGTGTAGCTCGGTTGGTCATCAATCCTATGACTGCAGATGTAATGCTAAGCCACTACCGCCGAAGGAGAGGAAAGCTACAGCGAGAAAACCGGAAAAAGAAGAACCGAATAAATCCAAGCCATCCGCCACAACCCTTAATTTTCTTACTCGGAGTAAGCCAAGACAAAGGAACCTTGAGGAAAGATTACAATAGGAGGTCCCCTCTAAAAATATTTTTTCAAAGATTCGCGAGAGTCTTGATCGGGAAGTTATGCGTCTGCTACCACTGATTAATATGGACGGTGGATCAGGGGATAGTGATGATACCGAAGGTAGTAATGAGGAGGATGTGGAGGATTTGGGAACTGAGTTTGACATCAATACTATGGCTGTAGTCAATAGTATGGGGGATGTTCCTAGCGGGCAGACAATAAATACTAATGGGATTAATTTGATCGTTCATTTGAGGGACGGTAAAGAGGTGGGGGAAGCTTCGCCTGTGAGAGAGTCTTGGGCTGATATTTCTGAAAGAGAAGAGGACAGTGGTTGGCAAATCGCAACAAGCAAAAAGAAGAGGAATTTAAGTAAGGGATCTCCATCGCGTAATTCGCGACAGTCACTTGAGAGTAATGATCAATGAATGTTCTTTATTGGAACTGTAGGGGTATTGGCAACACGGATACCCAGCTATTTTTAAAGAATTTTATTATGGATAATAAACCATTGCTTGTTTGTATTGCTGAGCCGATGATTAAGTTTAACCAGATTGCTCCTTCTTTTTGGCGTCGTTTGGGTTTAACAAAGATTGGCTTTAACGATAAGCCGATTCCTACAATGTGGATTTTTATATCTAATCATTGTGATTGGCGAGCTGATGTCACATTTAGCACGGGTCAGTTGGTTGAGGTCTGCTTGCACAGGAACATGACTTTTTTGAACTTCGGTTTTGTTTATGGTAGTAATAATTTAGCTCAACATCGGGAATTATTTGAGTCAATCCGCTCTAGGACTCTTGTGGGATACAATCGGGTTTGGATAGGTGATTTTAATGTAATCTTGGGCATCCATGAGAAGCTTGGGAACCCTCCAAATGCAAGTTCATGTCATGATTTCAGATCTTGCATTAATGATGCGTGTTTGGTGGAGGTTGCGACATCAGGTCGTTTTTTCACCTGGTCTAATAATAGAATGGGGGAGGAGCGGGTTGAATCAAGGTTGGATAGAGCCTTGGTTAGTGATAATTTTTCTAATATTTGTAACTCGTATAATTGTGTGGTGCTTGCTCGTCATTGCTCGGATCATCACCCACTTCTTTTTTCGATTTGTTTAGATGGAGACAGAATATCTCGCTTCCACTTTCAATCCATGTGGATTACTCATGTTTCCCTTCGCAACACAGTTTCTGAGTTTTGGAAAAGCAATTTCCCATCACTCCCGCCAATGCAGTTGCTTACGTTAAAGTTGAAAATGCTTCGTCCAATCCTCAGAACTTGGAACAGAGATGTTTTTGGGAATTTAGATGTTAATATTTGTAATAGTGAGAGGTCTCTTCTTGACATTCAGAATCAGATCTCAAGTAATGGCTTGGATCAGGCCCTTATGTTGGAAGAATTAGCAGCCCATTCTCGGCTGGAACTACACCTTCAGTAAAAGGAAATTTATTTCAAGGAGAGGAGTGGAGCTTGGTGGTTAAAGGAAGGAGATAGGAACACGAAGTTCTTTCATCATGCAGCAAACATTTGTCAGGCTGCTTCCGGAATCAGATCCTTAATCATTGAAAACGTTTTAGTCACTTATTTGGAGTAGATTTCGGCGCATATGGTGAATTATTACAATTGCATGTTCACTTCAGATCAGTCCGTTATTGTTGATCCACAGCTGGTTTGGTCTGTTATCCCCCTTCGAGTTTCTTTTGAAGAAAATGCAACCTTAACAGCTTGTACAAACTCTGATTTAATCAAAGATATGGTTTTTAGCTTGGATGCCTCGAGTGCACCGGGGCCGGATGGATTCGCCGAAGTATTTTTCCAAGAATTCTGGGATTTTGTTAGAGAGGATGTCTGCCGAGCTGTCAAACAATTTTTTGTGACGGGTCAAATGCTTCCGGGCATGAATTCTAGTCTGATGATTCTCATCTCAAAAAAGGAAGGAGCGGACAAAGCTGAGGAATTTCGACCAATTGCAATGTCGAATTTTGCCTTTAAGATAGTCACGAAGATCATTGCTTGCCGTTTGAATGTGATCGCTTCTAAAATTATCTCGGGCAATCAATTTCGTTTCATCAAGGGCCGAAGCATCCATGAATGCATTGCGATGGCGTCGGAGGGTGTTAATATCCTCAATCAAAGGAGTTTCAGAGGAAACTTAGCTTTAAAGATTGACATTCGGAAGGCCTTTGATACACTCGATTGGAATTTTCTGATTATGATGCTTGATTCGTTTGGATTCAACGGCACTTTCACTGCTTGGATTCGAAATATTCTAAATTCGGCTAGACTTTCTATTCTCACACCAAATGGGCAATGTGGCTTCTTCAAGTGTACTTGGGGTGTGCAACAAGGGGATCCGCTATCCCCGTCGATGTTTTGTTTAGCGGAGGATTTCCTAAGAAGGCTGCTATTATCATTGGTAGATTCGGGCAATATCACTCGCATGCGTTACACTTCTCAGGTATCTTTTCCATCACATATGCTTTACGCGAACGATATCCTTATTTTTTTAAAAGCATCTTTGGCTAATATGAAAGTTGTCAGTGATGTTTTTGAATTATATGGAACCAACTCTAGTCAGTGTGTTAATTGGAGCAAGTCTTCTATATTCTTTGGGAATTCGGTTCAGGGGGCCAGAGCAATTTCTCTGGCAGAGGTAACAGGAATAACGGCTGGTAGTATTCCCTTTATGTATCTAGGAGTCCCTCTTTTCCGTGGAAGTCCTAAGGCGGCTCACCTTAGACCGATTCTTCATAAAATTTTACAACGTTTTACGGGATGGATTGGGAATTCCCTATCCATGGCTGGCCGCATTACTCTTGTTAAATCGGTTGTTAGCAGTTCTTTGCTGCATTCTTTCATGGTTTACAAATGGCCGAAATCTTTTATTAAGACTCTTGAGCGTGCAGTGAGGAATTTTATATGGACTGACAATATTGAGAAAAGGAAGCTTATCACAATTCCTTGGAAAATTTGTCAAAGACCGATTTCGATGGGAGGTCTTGGTTTGAAGAACTTGGAGGATGCTAATACTTCGATGTTAGCTAAATTAGCTTGGGGGCTGATTACAAATAGGAGTGAGTTCCTTTCTATTTTGCGGTTTCGTTTTTTGAAAAATGATATTGCTTGCGATTGGATTAATAATTCTAGTATATGGAATTCATTACGTCATGCGTACGGCCTGCTCCAGGAGAATATGGTTTGGTTTATCGGAGAAGTTTCGGCTTTGAATTTCTGGAATTCTAAATGGATTTCGCCAACTATAGGAGAGACTCTAAACTTGCTGCTAGCTGAATGTGCCAGACGGACTGATCTGATTAGTGATTTTTTAGTAGAGGGCTCATGGACTTTACCAACTGATCTACCAAGCATAATCCAACAGCAGATTCGTGGTGTCATGCTTTCAGGGGATGAGTTTGATGTGGCTTTTTGGGAGCTGTCTAGCAATGGTATTTTTTCTGTCAAGTTATTCTATCAATGGCTTCAAACGGACTATCCTATATGTCCTTTCTTGAAGAAAATATGGCATCAAACCATTGCTCCCTCTCACTCTATTATTTGTTAGAAAGTTATTAGTGGTCATATACCCACCCATGATGTGCTTATCCGCAAGGGAATTAACATCGTCTCTATGTGTTGTCTTTGCAAAAGTCATGTTGAAAGTATGGATCATTTGTTTGTGACTTGTTCTTTCGCTCGGGCCATATGGACTGCACTACAGTCCCTTTTTGGTAGATCTTTCGGCACAAATCAGAACATTAAAGAGGTGATAACAACAGCTTTTATGCACAAGTTCAGCCCCCAGCTTCAAGTGCTTTGGAATTTGGGGGTTGTCAATGTAATTTGGCTTATATGGTTTGCTAGAAACAGTTGTATTTTTTATGAAAAGCTGCCCAACGCTCACCACTCTCTTCAAATGCTTTGGGAAATCCTCCGTCGAACGGATAAGCTCGGTTTTGGTGCTATTTGGAACTCAGAATCAGAAAAGAGGACGATTGCAAACCTTGGCATTTCTCCCCGTTTACATAAATCACCTCGAATTATTGGTGTTAAGCGGAGCAAGCCGTTAGAGGGCAAGATAAAAGCCAACAAAGATGATTCAACGGAGGGTACCTTGGGTCCCTCGGGATGTGGAGGAGTCTTTCGAGATTCTAATGGTTTTTTTGTTTATGGTTTTTCTTTCCACAGGTCATCGTCCTTCTCTTTTGTTGTGGAACTAGAGGCGGCAATCTTTGCTGTTAAAATAGCTGTTGCGAGAGGCTGGATGCATCTTTGGATTGAGAGTGATTCAACTTTCGTTGTGCATCTTTTTCAATCAAAAAGCACAAGGGTCCCTTGGCACATTCGAGCGGCTTCAATGGAATGCCTTCATTTGGCTACGACAATGCATCTTTTAGTCACACATGTGTTTCGAGAGGGCAATATGATCGCGGATGCTTTAGCTAACCATGGTCGCATCTCGCAGACAAGCAAAGATTGGTTTCAAGTTCCTCATTTCTACCGTGGATTGTTCTTTCATGATCTAAATGGAATTTTTAATTATCGTTTTAGATAGCTTCGTTGTCTAGTTTTTTATTTTTCTTTTCTTTTTTTTTCGTTGTAACAACACTTTTTATTTATAATAAATTTTCTTTAGGGGGGTTGTTTCGAGTGGGGAAGGGTGGGTCCCCCCATGATGGGAATTCCATGGACTGCCTTCGGGTGTGGGCTGTAAGCGGCATTCTCATTGAGGGACTAATGTCACCCTCGCTTTTTTCTTCTTGTCCCTAATCTTATTCAAAAAAAAGTCAAGATTACAATGCGAGCAGAAAATGAGGATTCGTGAAGAGATCCGAAATTGAAAAACAAATGCTACGCTTATAGGAATTGAACAAAAACCAACATAAGTGTACACTTCCTATGAGGATGTCTTCCATACTAGTCTTTCCTTCAAAAACAACTTTGTTACACTTTTTCCAAATGTTCCAAGAGATGATAAACCATAAACCCAAACTGAATTCTCTCGATATACTAGGCTTGAAGTAAGATTTCCAACTTAATAAAAAGTTGTAGCCCATTTGCGGCATGACCTACGAGATGCCAAGCTAACGAAAAGCATCCTTCCAAATTTGAAGACAACCTTGACATAGAAAAAGAGTGTGATCCATCTATTCGGATTCGGGTGAAAAGGGACAAACATCCTCCAACAATAAGCCACATCCCGTGCGAGATAAAAGTTGACTCATCGGTAATGTTTCGAAGAACTTGATCATGGGCAGCAGGTTTGATTCCAAACAAGGATGAAATATGTTGTCGAAGACATCGAACGAGGCTGTTGATAATAACCATGGCAAGAGGAAGAGGGCAAGAACATATTATGTTTACCAAGAACCCAAAGAATTAATGTTATCCTCACTGGCCAAAAAAATTCGAAGCCCCGAAGTCACCTCTCTACCCTTTGAAAATGCAGTTTGAAATAACAGAGAACATGTTGATGTGATCCATGCCTTTAACTCTTGACAAGGAACCTGCCCCTAGAGTCTCAGCCTCCTTTTCCAAAAAGGGCGAGACTGAATCATGGCACCAAAGAGGTAACTGCTGCCATCGTGAATAGAACTGAACTTCCTATTACAAAGAATGAATAAACTCGGGAATAGAGATTGTAAAGAATTGTTTGAGGTCCAACTGTCAAACCAAAAAGAGTGCAAATGCCTATTGTGAACTTGAACTCTCATATTGGAACAAATAAAAGTCCCAATAGTCATGGGATTTAAAGCAACAAGAGATTATCCCCTTCCACATCGGTGACAACTTTTATAATCCATGGCCATTAAATCATACCAAGACCGAATTCCTATACATCGAACATATTAAACATACTAAAGGGAATTATCATTTGGTCCATGCAATTTCTAAAACTACTTGATTAACAAGCTTGCATTTACCAATTTAAAATCCCGAATAAATAGGCCTCCGAGGTGTTTTGGAAGGTTGATCACGTTCCAACCCACTTTACAAATTCCATTAACATTCACATCCTCATGCCCTAAGAAATCTCTCATCAAACGGTTCAATATAACCAAAACTGAATCTGGTAAATTATAAATTTAAAGTAAATAAATAGGGAGAGAGGAAAGCATCGACTTAATAAGGATGCTTCTTCCCACGTAAGAAAGGCAATTGCCCTTCCAATTTTCCGATCAATTTTGAAACTTCGTAATCAAAGGATCCCAAGCGGAGCTGGGAGGGTGACGTACACTCAAAGGTGCTCCAAGGTATTTGATCGGAAATTGGTCAATACGGTAACCCAATAAGGCTCTATTCTTTTCAACTTATTCAACATCCCATTCAGTTCAGTTCAGTATCGATCAGTTTTAGCTCAGTTTCAGCTTCAGTTTATATATTATTGTATATATTATTAAAGTAAATATAT
>CATIWQ010664794.1:0-11466 GCA_949673415.1 Euphorbia schlechtendalii
TTTTTAATAATTATCATTACTCCAATTTATGGACAAATAGTTAGCATTACTAATAAATTTGCACAAAAACGTTAATGTGGTGACAGCTCTGCTCTGAGCGGATACATAGAAGCAGTTAGAAAAGTAGCATGTGAAATATTAGATCTGATGGCAGAGGGATTGGGGGTCCTAGACATCTCAGTGTTTAGTCGGATGATCAGGGACGTTGATAGCGACTCTATAATCAGGCTTAATCACTACCCTTCTTACAACTCCACTGTTGGTTTCGGCGAGCATTCTGATCCTCAGATCTTGACTCTCCTCCGATCCAACAACGTCGGCGGCCTTCAGATTTCCTTCGGTGACGGTCTGTGGGTTCCTGTCTCTCCTGATCCCTCCGCATTCTGCGTTAATGTGGGTGATATCTTGCAGGTACCTACTTATTCTTTCTCCATTTTCCAATTCCGGTCCCTTCATTTTTAATTTTGCTTTTTATTCCCTCGATTTATAATTAATTAATTATACACCTCACAATTATATATATTTTAAAAAAAATATTTTAGCGAATGAAATATACAGATCACATGTTTTTCGTAATCGTTTGACGGAGAAACCTAAGTCGATTGATATTATCTAATTGTGGCTCAAATATTAATTTTACACTCTTCTGTACGCAAATTTCCCCCGGATTTTAAACGGATTGTGTTTAAAATTTTATTTAACAAGTGACATGATTTGAACTATCGACTTTCTAGTCTACACTGCTTTGATACCATGTCAATGAAATATTCGATCAAAAAGCTTGATCTTATAGTTAAAATCTAATCTTGCTCATATATCATCTCTAACAATGTCGAGCAGGTGTGACATAGGAACATCAATATATTTTATTAAATTACATTTTGCAAACATGTGACAATGTTTTTTTTGAAGGAAAGCTTATGCTATATCCTACTCGTAGGTTCACGTTCAGCCATTTGAGATCATTTCCCGAATTGCCTTGACCACAAACTTTTTTCCTACTACAATCGCAACAATATTCATATGAGAATACTAATTTTCTAAGGCTGAACATATGAGTACCCCTTAAACTTGTCTATAAACATTAATTTATTCGTTAAAGCTTCAAGAGTTTTAAATAATTCTTTGATTAAAAAAACGTTTCAAATAATCTCTTGGATTTGTAAAAAATGAATTAATTTACCTTTTGAATGTTACATGTAACATTATGGTTGGTGTGATTTTTTAAAAATATCATTTTTTTTCCAAATAAAAACTGAAATGTGGTTTAAAGATGCAATTTAATTCAATTTTTTTTACAAGTTTAAAAGTTATTTGTAATATTTTTATAAATTCAAAAAATTATTTAAACTTTTATAAGTTGATTGAACAAATAGATGTTCACGTTATTCTTGATATACTAAGGCCTGTTTGATATTGCTTTTCAAGCTTCTGTCTTAATAAATTGGTTTCACAAAATTTTAATAAAATTATATATTTTAGTTTTGAATAACACATTTTGATGCTTCATATTATATAATTAGGAACTGTCTGATTTATTTTTTTTTTAAATCAATTCTACCACTTGTATTAAAAGCTTAAAAATGTAATTTTTCGAAAAAATAATTTTTTGGGAAAGCAATCCAAAATGTTTTTTCATGGTAAAAAAGTAAAAACACTAGATCTTGATTTGACCAATTGATGCATACTTAGGGCAGTCTAATAGGGTCCCACAAGTTATCAGTTTGTGTCCAATGAAATTGAGGAACAAATGCGTAGTTGAATGACTGCTTTTGCTCGCATTGTTTCAGTATATTTGGTATGACTGAGGTAGTCATTACCTGTCTCCATTTTTATTCATTTCTTAACTCTTTTTTAATTCATATTTTATATGCAAATGGGGATAAAAAAAAATTACATACGAATAAAGAGAATTGATAATCAGCAGTTTCAGATTTCCAATATTTTAGTAGTTTTCTTAGCAACTCTTCCACAAATGGCCGATCAGTTGAAATTGTGAATATTTACAAAGTGTGGCAAAATTGAGAATTAGTGTAAAATGAAATTTATTTAATCATGGATTAAAGAGGGTGTTTTTGTAAATTTTAACGTATTGTTGACCAGTTAGTTTTAATTTTAAGCATTTCAAATATAAGTACAAGTGATTGAAATATTTTATATAAACAACTTATGAGTTTGATAAAATTAGTTTATAAGTTGCAGAATTTGTAAATGATAAAAACACTTGTAGAGAAAATAAATTTTTGTGCGTATATTATAAATTGGTCAAATATAAATTACAGAAATCAGAGCTCAACTTTAATTTTAAAGTCGTGTGTGAGTTAAAATATGAGGTTTTAAGTTAAGTGTAGGAGTTCCCAATGTGTGTGAATTTATAAAGGGATTGCTTGAGATTGTCATCATAATTACTGTTTTGAAAAACTCAATTTACAAATTTTTCATATATCAACATATTTTGACAATGAGCGAAAGATTTTTACTTTTAATACTAGTTAATTAGAGTATGTTTCTTATTTATTTTTAGAAGAAAACTTGAAAATGAACATTTTCAAGATAACATCCTAGGAAAGAAATCTCAAATTTACCCAAGGTGTGATTGAAGTTGTATTGAATAAACGATAAGTTTGAAAATAAAGTACGTAAATGTAAAAATACTTTATAAAAATGTTTATAAACTGTTTAATAAACATACATGTAACAGCTATCAAAACTAACAAAAAAAAAAAGTTTTTTAAATGAATAAAATATCTATAAATTATAGTAATATAAGTGTCCTTTTAGTGATAGCTGTATTTGCAGAGAGATTAGTTTTCCAAGAAGGATGATACTTGTATTGAAAATGACAGTTGATAAGGTGTACTCTCTCATGAAAGGCCATTTTCAAACCTGCTTTTCAGACAGTTTCATGCATTATCTTTCAATGGAGCTAATGATTGATTTAACTGATTTTTCAGTAATTAAAATAATAATTATCTTTTTTTAAAATATAATAATCATCTTATTTCTCATTATTCCAGTTTTCATGTCTTTTACTGTAGGCAATGACAAACGGGAGATTTTTAAGTGTTAGACACAGAGCTTTAACAAATTCATTCAAGCCTAGAATGTCGATAGCTTACTTTGCCGCTCCACCACTTCACGAAAAGATTGTTGTGCTGCCCGAGATGGTCTCGCTGCCCGTGAAGCCCCCGATGTATAGGGCTTTCACATGGGCAGAATACAAGAAGGCGGCTTATTCTCTCCGACTTGGCGATAGCCGGCTTAAGCTTTTCAAGCGAGAAATAGAATGAGATATTGGTCGATGTTGCAAAAAATTGCGCAATGGAGGGGTACAGTCTGGGCGGTTTAGTTCCTAGATCTAGTTAGATTCGTTGTAGGAATAAATATGAAAAGGTTTAATGTTTTCGTATCCCTATGAGGGGAATTTTGGCACAAATGCATATTTGAAAGAAAAGAAAAAAGAATCAAGTAGTAATCTTTGTAGCTTGAGACGGGTACGCATATGTTTTGTTCTAGTTTATTTTAGTGAAGTAATTAACGTGTTCTATTTGTTTAAGGTTGGTTGTTCTTCTAACCTGAATGGTTTGCTACATAAAAATCGAACAGGTTTTCAGAAAAAAATAATGTTATTGTGGCATCATACTCGACTAATTAAAATCGAAAAATTTAAGTTCGAGTATCGTACTTGCCAAAGTAGTTATCATTTTAACAGTAATAGTTTGGATTTCAAGAAACAAGTTTATTTTCGAGGAAAAACATCCGAATGTGGATCATCTTATTTCTTCTATTCATTTATGTTGGTTTTATTTCAAATGTAATAGGCAATCGTTTAGCTACTTGGTGTCGGATATCATTATGAATCCGGAACTGCTACGCACTTGTACTTAACACGTTACACTTTTGAGTATCGTATTTTATTTAATAAAAGAGAGACAAGAGTTTTGTAGGCAAGCGAGGAAACTAACCTAGTTGGGGACCTCGTCCCGAAATTTTCTCTTGTCTCAACCTTTTAGCTCTCGGTAAGACACATCGTCTTACCGTGGGTTTTTCAAAAAAAAAAATCCATCTTTATATGTCTGAAATGATTTTTCTTAAATGATAATTTAATTTGGTGTTTAAACAATGTTATTAGATTATTAGCTTTTCCTCCCACATACTCGGAGCTATTTATATATCAGCATGATACAATGTTTGTTAGATGTGCAAATGTTTGTTCAACTTAACTGAATCATAGTATTTGCAAGTATGTTTTGTCTATTTAGAATTTATATTGACGTAATGTTACATTCATTTGCAAAGAGTTACGATGGATTTAGATTATGACATGGCTAGAAATTAGATTACTTAGAAGATCCTATTTGATCAAATAACTGGTGAGAAACTATATGTTGAAAGACATCCTGAATGACAAGAAGCTTCAATGTGTTGGGTTTACAATAACATATCGTAATTAGAGCTGATTCAACTATTTCTGGTTCAATTCGATTTTGGATTCTATTTTAGACATTTTATTAGTGTTTAGTTGTAAGGATTTCATTGTTTTTGGGCAGTATTTTGAATGAATTGGATTTATCATAGTACCCGAGCTCTTAAAATCCTGAAGTCCTTAACACCAAAAAAACCATACTGGTCGAAGACATATTTGTGTGAGTAGAAGGAGTAAAGTAATGCATTTCGATGTTTTAGAGTTGTATTCTTCATTGGATATTGAACATTAGCTAATGAAAGTTGCAATTTGTTACAGGTTAACTAGTAAATAGCTATCTTGTTTTTTTTTCTGAAGAATAATTAGCTATCTTGTTAGTTAGTAAGCAATGAAAATTTGTTACAAAGCAATTAAGAACTAGTTTAGTTTTCTTGATAAGCATCAGAACTTCTTCCAATATATCATGTGATAATGAATAGAAATTCATTTTTTACCATATATTGATGATCTTGAAATGAATTAGATTTTACCAGTGTATATAATTTTATTTGTAAGAAATTGTTTCTTTAGTATGTGGACTAGAATTTTTTTTCATCACGAGGTCAACTTGGATGGGTTCCTACTGTGAGCGGCGCTTTTAAACCATATCTACATCCAGATTAATTCCCGGTCGCTAATTTACAAGTGCCTCAAATAGCAGGATGACTGACCCCAAGATTTAAGATTGCTACATATACATACTCAGAGTTTAATCTAATGATGAACCAATCTCTATTACTAGACCACATTGTTAGGGTTTTGTTACTAAAATTTTTTAAATACTTGCACAGTAAAAGTGGTATGTCATTTTGGAAAACCCGTATATAAATTTAAAAATAATGTTATACATTCTTAGTATAGATCTTGGAAAAATCTGGCAAAAAAACATTTTACTTTAAAAAAAAATTAAAATGGATAACATTATAGCACTTTTATTCTCTACTTCTACCATCTTAGCCACATTTTTTTCGTAGATATTTTGTGTGAACTTGTGTTGATTTTGCTTTAGTTGTAAATTTGAGAAGAATATTTCTCTCGAGGATATTTTGTGTGTTTTTTTGGTAGTGTAGTGTTGATTTTGCTTTAATTATGAAATAAGAAATTCTCTTTTTTAGTTGAAAGAAATGCATGCAAAATTTTATAACCATAACATGCAATTAATATATTGACTTATAATCTTGGAATTTTTTTTAGCAAAAACTCTATATTCTTACTAACCAACTTTTGTGATCTCAAAACTTTTGCATTCAAATCATATGTGTTGGCTTAATTTTAGTACTAATTTGAATGTTGAGTCACTAAAATACTGTATGGACTCATTAATAATATATATACACGTAACAAAAAAATATATAAAAAACATATACAGTTTGTGGTCATATGACTTTTCAATTGATTCATAAATAGATTATAGTATATTAAATCCATATGCATGGGAGCTTAGTTGGAACAAGCAAAATACGCGCTAAAATTTTGCTATTTTGTTTATATATGGTGAAGGTTGGCATAATATAAACACTTCCTGAATTGATATTATTGCATAAAATGCTGAGAAATAAACTACAACTATTTCTAGTGTTTCAGTTGGTATTTTAATTATAATTTCGTTTGGTCCTCGTCTTATTTTGTATAATTTTTACTTTATATTTGTGGGAAACGACTCAAAACGAGTACTATTATTGAAATCATTTTTTTATTTTAATCTCTTATTCCAGATGTAATTTTGAAATTCAAATGTAATTTTCATATCATAAACTTAGATAAAATTTCAACGCGTCTACAAAATATATTTAAATGTTGACAAACAATATAATATTTAGTCAATTACAAATAAACAAGGTAAATATTCCGTACTAGAAGCAATTGTACGTGCGGCGCCGGTGATGGTCCTGATGGAGTTCTGTTAAACAAATATTAATTATAATATGAATAATTCACAGTAAATAATGCTAAACCAGTGCGCATTTGGAGATAAATTTTAAAATAAAAGATGAATTTTTAATGCAAATTAATTTTATGTAACAATTGCCATCACTGCCACCTGATATTTACGAGGACAACGAGATCAAGATATGAAAAAATAACATATTTAGGTTTATATAAATACTATAAACCCACTTGTAACCATTGATTAAATGATCCAAATTGTATATATATTATATAATTAAGGTTAAAATTTGTGTGTAATTTTATATTTTCATTTTTCAACCTTTTATTATTCATAGCTATTTAGTTTTACATTACCCAATATCGTTAATTACATCATGTTTATATAACTCAACTGACTAACTACAGTAAATATTATAATTTAAGTAAAACAATATGAATTTTTCAAATATATAAATCACCATGTAACAATACAAATCATTAAACAGTAACTATTTACATCAGTACTATTACTATAAATTTACATTTATCTTATTATTACATCTCAAATTTCTCATGCGAGTACATAGCATTTTGTAGCTTAAAATATATTTATCTTTGAGAGAAAAAGATATGGTTCTTGATGACACCATCATATTTGCATCAAAATTTTCATTAACCTCAAAAGATGATGAACGATTCCACATGAATAAAAGTGTTGAAATTGTTCGTTTGCCGTGAAAATTAACCTTTTTGCTAAATGAGCTTTCATGTGTTGATCCAAGAACCAACTTTGTGCCCCCTCTTATCAAGGGCTTTGAAAATATTTTGATTTAGCCTTATAAAGTAGAACATGCATGTGTCATTTGATTCATAGAATAAAATGAAATGCGACGGAATATATCATAAATGTTTCCTAAGGTCTTGTTTGGTTCATGATTTTTTCATCGTATGGTATGGTTCTAATTTAAAATCACTTGTTTGATTGTATGGTTATTTTCATGGTACGGTTCTCTCATGGTTTTTACATGGTTCCAAGAACCATGATAATGGAATCACGGATTTGGTGGTTCTCCATGATTCTCTTTTAAATCAAACTAAATTTTTAAAAAACTATACCATACCATACTATCTATCCAAACACAAAATTTTTAAAAAACCATACCGTACGATACCATACCGTATTTTAATGAACCACAGAGAACTACCATCCAAACAAAGCTTAAGGAATCCTTAATGAAATTCTATCATATTCTACCTAGTTAGGAATCTAGATCTTTTTCACCACGGGGTTCAGAAAAAAAATAATTTTAAATATATGTAAACAAATATTTATGTCGATAATATTTAAAAAATACGTGTAAAAAGTTAGAAATTAGTAAAAGGAAGATGAAAAGTGGCAAAATTTAGAAATTAGTTAAAAAAATACGGGGAAGTCATTAAATTTGATTACTAAAATTCACAATTTTCTAAGACTAACTTTTTTAAAAGAAATCTTTTAACAAAATTAATTAATAAGTGTGATCCAAACATATAATTTTATGATCATAAAATTAACTACTTATAATATTATATAATTTTTTTAAAATATATGGAATCCATGAACTCTACCCTCTAACACTTTAAATCGCCCTCGATTCTATCAAATATGCAAAGTAAATGACACAATATAATACTGATTCAAGTTACACAGAACAAATTACTCCTAGTAGTTTGTGTTGAAGTCTAATGAACACTATTAATGTACAAATTACTCCTAGTAGTTTGTGTTAAACCCTAATGTATACCGCTCGGTTTCACTAATTTTTTTTTAAGGGCACACGAACCATTAAAGAGTGTCTAAAACCAATTTTGAATCACTTATAATCAATTTTAAAAACAGTAAATTAAATTAATAAATGAATTATACTAGATGCATGATGACTAGCAATTAATGTAGATACTTCCAAATTCCAGCAGGAACTTTTTTTAAAAAAATAAAAATTGATATGAGTGGTTTAAAAAATCATAAGGAGGGAGAGAAATGGGGCATGTATATGGTGAAGGGAAAGAGAGCCAATAAAAATGGCAAAAGGGACAAACAAAGAGAAAGGCTGAATAGTTTTGAGTTGGTAAATGTGAAGTGGCGCATGGAAATCCCAATGGTCAATCAAATTAAACATGGAGCTGCTTTGCTTAATATTAATAGTTGTTCATTTTTTGTTAAAATATTGAAAGAGATGGGATATGATATGGCTTTCCTCAAATTATTTTTGTAGTACGGTACCAAAAAAAAATTGTTGTTAAATTAATAAAACATTTATTATTTTATTAAAATTGTTAATTAATTTTTTTATTTTATTATAAAATTCTTTTTCTTTTTAATTATTACCTTATAATTTTATTTTATACTTAATCTCTTTCATAATTAATACAATGGTAAACTAGAAAAAAAAGTATTGAATGTTGCATTGGTATGTGAGAATGGTAAACAAAAGTAAAAATGAAATCTTTGCTAAAACGACAATCTTCAGACACCTGATGGAGTAATATTTATGGTGATTAAAAATTTGTCTGAGAGCCCCGGAATGCACTTGCTACGATTGTAAGGAATAATATATGAGCTATGATTTAGTTACATCTGTCATTTTAAATTTTTTTGTTGAGGAATTCCGTTGAATTCATACATTGTTTGGCTATGAGAATGAAATATCCATTATAAATGATGAAGCAATTAAAACCTCAATGGGAACCTTTTGAGGTTATATGGATGTTTACATTGTATTAAAATCAAGTGGGAAATGTTGTGGCCAACCCCGACGATGGGGCACTCAATGATAATCCACACACCATAAGATTTGGACGTGTGTTGGGATATCACATTGTTTGACCATGAGCATGAAATGCTCTTTATATTGATGAAACAAACATAACGTCAATAGGTACTTTTGAGGTTATATGCGATGTTTACAATTTCATGACATGGTATTTGAGGCTCTTGAACTTAAAAGGCTAATGACTTGAATCCTAACAGCTTTATTTGTTAATTTAATTTCAACACATAATAAAGTGAATTTATGATGTGTCCGCTTTAAGCTCAAGAGCAATTATGTGTTGGAAGTGTTAGGAATATTATGAACTTTGAATGAATCTTACTTATCAATTCAAACTCTTTTGTGAAATAATTCCATGTTACAAAAATCATGGTTTTGAAATCATGAAAAACTCACGGAAAAAACCATAGCATAGGAACAAACAAACAATTTATTTTAATGTCGTAACATACCATAAAAATCATAAACCAAACAATTATAAAGTTACTTGTAACACACATTCTAAAGTTTCCATATTTTCGTACAAAGAACCAGATATTTTTTGTTGAAATAACGATACTTTAAAAGTATCAATTCAATTTGCACAAAAAATTAAAAATAAGATTATCGGGTCATCACAAGAAGTGAATTCATACATGAAATACATGTATATAATACTACTAAATGCCAATTCGAGCTATCTATTGTAGTGTTAACAAATACATGCAAACTTGCTTAACCAACATATAGAAACAATTGGATTCATTCAAGTTATATTAACTGATTTATTCGTGCCTTTAAATCAGGTCGATGATGTCGCAAGTCTCAATTAACTATTATGCACACTCTAAATATAATAATATCATTTACTTACGAAGTTTGCCAAATATTGATAATTATCTACAAGATAACAACCCAATAAATGATATCAGAACATACTACACAGCTTATAACAATTTTATATCTGTTTCAATTTCATCTTATTATGGTGAAAACAGATATGTTTTGTACACGTTTGACGTTCAACATTTGTTTACATATAAAAGTCACCTATTGTTTTAACCTTTTGTATCAAATGTTCGTACTAGACTTTTGGTCCAAGTGCGAAGTTAAGAATAACACATTGGAAATTAATGAGATAAGCGAATGATATATGATTAAAAATGAACCATAAATATATAACCTTAAGTTTAGTTTGAATCACACATTGATTGACTATGAATTAACATGCATGAAATATTTCTTATAGTGATAAAACAACCAAAATCTTAATTACCTTTTGATGTTATATGTGAATGTTTATGGGTTATCACCTAGATGTGATGTCAATCCCATTAGTATATCATTTATTTGGATTCTTGTTGAGTCGGGTCGGAAATCTCGTATTATGACAAGTGGTAATACTGTATTAGAGCAAAAACGGTTTCACTTGTTCGAGTATGATGTTGTACTCATGGCGATCACACTCCTTCAAATATAGTGATAACTCACACTTAAGAGCATATTGCTGAGGCTAATGTGATGTTAGGAATCTTACATATAAAAGTAATGAGATTTATAAATGACATAATTATTATAAATATTTTATGAACTTAACTAAAAATTTTAGTACTTCAAGTCAAATTATATATTATGTACTTGGATTTTCACCGTCTCCTAAACCAGAATTACCATGTCAGATCAGTATCATGCACATTGTAGATCTAGTGAGAGAAAGGTGGATAGAGAGAGATGGGTCAAATAAAACCTAACTAGGCCAACTAAGGTCATGGTAAGAAAATTTCAAGGGTCAATTAAGTTAAGATTGAAAGAGAGAAGTGGAGAACAGGAGGGTGGCTAATAGAGAATTGAGAGGTAAACTTAACTTTGGCCTTTAGAAGTTAGTTTGAGCCAACCCTTTGGTAGTTTTTTTGTTTTCGCTATCATTTTAATTATAATTTTCTTTTTATAATTTCTTGAAGGTTCAAGGAAGGCTAGCTACATTTATTCTGGTTTTTTTGTCAAATAATAAGGTCCACACCCATTTATAGAATGAATTGAATGAGGGACCAGTCAACACACAGATTGGTTATTGGGATATAATTATTTTTAATTTTAAATACAAAATTATATAAGATCCATCTTTTATATATGAAAAGATAGTTTTTGAATAAAGGGTGAGGAAATTGCTTTGTTTTCATTTAAGAAATACAATGAAAAATAACTACTTCCTCTAACAAGTTGTAAGTATTGGCTGACTAATCAAACATTAATATGTAAAGATTTTTAGAAAGAAAATATAATTATTTTTTATTTACAGTGTTGAATCTCATTTAAGGATTGCTCAACATTTTTGAGTTAAAA
>CATIWQ010664827.1:0-15844 GCA_949673415.1 Euphorbia schlechtendalii
TATTTTGGATCCTTAGAAATATTTCAAGCCTTCAGATTTTCACTTTGAGGCTTTTAAATATTTTCTGTGGTCCCAAACATTATTTTTAACTAGCAGAATTCCCATTTGAAGATCATCGGATGGTCGAAAACTGTGTGATCCAAGCATAAAAATCCCGAAAAGCCGTCATCATTGAACGCGCGAGCTGGTACAAAATCCCGTGCTCACACCATGTGCTTCATGCCATACATTAACATGCTAGTCATACTTAACCTGAGTCAATGGCTTTGTTAGCCCATCCTCCAGATTCTGATCCGTAGGAATGTATTCTAAGCTTATATATCTTCTAGCTACTATCTCCTGAATGAGATAGTGCTTTCTGATTACGTGTTCATTTCTCTGACAAGACCGTGCTTCCTTTATCTGAATAATAGCCCCATTGTTATCACAATAGACCCCTATTAGATTTACAATGTTGGACACCACGCCGAGATCACCAATAAATCCCTTAAGCTAGAAAGCTTTCTTAGTTGTTTCAAAAGCAGCTATATACTCATATTCAGTGGTTGAATCAGCAGTCGTATCCTATTTTAAAAATTTCCAAACAACTATCCCTCCATTTAACATAAACAAATATCCAGACTAGGACTTGTAATCATCCTTGTCAAACTTAAAACTAGCGTCAGTGTATCCCTTCACATAGAGATCACTTTCTCCATAAACTAAAAACATAATCTTAGTCCTTCGTAAATACTTGAGGTTAATTTTAACAGCCATCTGATACTTCTCACCTAGATCAGATTGAAATCCACGTGTAACGCTCAACGCTACCATAACATACATGATGGATCTTATCGCCGAAGCATAGGGTATTCCATTCATGCGCAGTCTCTCCTCTTGTGTTCTCGGACACTCAGATTTAGAAAGGTTAATCCCTAGAGACATTGGGAGATAACCCTTTCTTGATTGCTCAAGGTTAAATCTAGCCAAAACCTTATCTATGTATGTACTTTGAGAAAGACCTAGCTGCCTTCTGAATCTATCACAGTAGATTCTTATACCAAGTATAAAAGCTCTTTCTCCAAGGTCTTTCATGGAGAACTTCTTTGCAACCATGACTTTACTATTTGAAGAAAAGGAACATCATTTCCTATCATATTATCTCATCGACATATAATACAAGGAAAATGATTGCACTCCCACTAGCCTTCTTATATACACAGGGCTCATTAGCATTTGACACAAAACCAATTTCTTGGACTATCTCATCAAACCTAATATTCCAATTCCTTGATGCTTTCTTAAGTCCATAAATGGACCTTTGCAACTTGCATACCATCAAGCCATCCTATGATGTAAAGCCTTTGGGTTGTATCATATATACATCCCAATCAAGGTTCTCATTAAGGATCATGGTTTCACATCCGTCTGCCAGATCTCATAATCGTTATGAGCAGCGATGGCAAGGAGTATCCTGATAGACTTCAACATGGCTACTGGTGAAATGGTTTCATCATAGTCAATGCCTTCCTTTTTGGCTGTAACCTTCTGCAACTAGCCTTGCTTTATAGATAATCACATTACCATCCATGTCAGTTTTCTTCTTGAAAACCCATTTGCATCTTATGGGCCTAATCCCACTTGGAGCATCAACCAAGTTCCAGACTTGATTTTCATACATGGAGTCCATCTCTGACTTCATGGCTATAAACCATTTATCAGTCTTTGAGCGTTCAATTCCCTCCTCGCACAACTCACTTGCGTGGGCTGTGCACTACCACTACAAGGCAAGCCCTTGCCTTGTCCCGTAAGCTTAGCATGCAAACGGCTGGTGGGCCTTCATTATAAGCCCACGCAATCGCTGCCAAGCAGCGCTTGCAGGCTTGCAGCCCACCAGCATGAGTTAGCCTTGTGCCAACACATGCTAGCGGCCCATGAGCAATTTTGCTTACTAGCCTACCGTGCAAGCCCCACCCTCGAATATCCCATGTTAGCGGGGCCCACTTGCAATGGGAAAAATTTCCCTTGCTCCGCCTCGTACAATTTCCCAACTCCTCTCTTTAAATCCTTTAATTATTATTTGGTCCAACCAATTAATAATTCATCCAACAATTTTGACCTTCCTTATATTCTTGGCATAGACCTAATCTATAAGTTCTTTACTTAGTCCAGCAAAGGCCCAAAGTGTGAGACCTCATAAGATCCCAAAGTATAGAGCTGCTAAAGGTTAATCTAAACTTGGCTTCCCATCCAAGAACCTCTAGGCTCAATGTTTCAGATAGATATAGAACCCGATAACTCTAGACAATCAAATGGGCTTTCTAGCAAAGGCGTGTAATCCACCAATACTCAAAAAGTCACATACTTGTGTCTTGATCCGGTTTTTGCAGTATTGACCCGTATAATACACTCCTTCCATCAGGTTAAGTACCATCCAATTCATTGAGCTCAGATTAAGTGTTAGTTCATGTAATAGCCATAGCTATCCTGGAATTAGACTTATTCACGAAGAACACCACTCGCCATAATGTATCAAGATTGACAAGAAACTCGTTATATCAATCTTATGCTCTGATCAGAGGTTTATGAGTGTGTTACTTCAATAAGAGGCATGAAGGTACAACTCCCATTATATCACTATATCAAGAGCGATGGATCCCATCTTGACTACTCGTCTTACCAATGAGTGATCATCACTATACCCGTAATCACCCGTATCATCCTGATCACTAGGGTATGAATAAGTATGACCCAAAGTATAGAAACTCCCACACAAGGTAACCAGTATCTCAAGTTTGAGGTTACTTATACAGCTATTGCAATAAGATGTGACACCAACACATGGATATAGTTATTTCCAAATGTCTATCTTACAGCAATCTCCAATGTATTACCTAAATACATTCATGTGTTAACTCAAGGCACCACCTTCAACTCATGAGATTGGCTACTTGGATCAAATCCAATGAGTAAGCCTACACATGTTAATCTGTCCATTTCATTGATGTCTAGTCTCAATGAAACTATGACTGGGGATATTTAGACTATTCATAGTAACACATGTATTCAGTTCTCACACCACATAGCTCCCACTATGTGCTCGCACTTTCACGTTTTGATATAGTCATGAACTTTATCTTATCAATGAACATACATATACATAAACATAATAGCATATATATAATACCAGTGAGATCCACAATTTTGAAATAATCATCGATAAATAACAAAGATGCCTTATTATTGATAACAATAATCTGAAATTATTTATACATTAGGAACTAATAAAGATATATCGCCTTAATTGCTTCTTGGTATACATCATGTCTAACATTTACATGGGTATTGGATACTGGTTGTGGTACTCATATATGTACTTTTATGCATGGGTTGCTGAATAGTATGAGGCTTGCAAAGAAGGAAATGGACCTAAGAGTTGGAAATGAAGCACGGGTTAGTACAACAGATGTAGGGACATATAGCCTTCATTTTCCTAGTGGCCTTGTTTTAGATTTGAACAATTCCTATTACATTCATGTCGTTACTATGAATATTATTTATGTTACGTGTTTAGCAACATAAGGATTTAAGATTTTATTTTCAATTACTAATTTTCAAATTCAGCGTCATAATCTTCTTTATGCTTCTAGAATGTGTTTGAATGGAATTTATGTTCTAGATACTAATACTGAAATTCTAAATATGAATATTTCTTAGAAATCAAAGATTGATAATGAGAAATCTTCATACTTGTGGCATTGTCGTCTAGGCCATATAAATGAGACTCGCTTAACTAAGCTACACAAATGTGGTGACTCAATTCCAATGGAATGGGAATCTTATGGGGCGTGCGAAACTTGTTTTTAGGGAAAGATGACAAAGAAAACTTTCAAAGGAAATGGTAAGCGTGCTACGAGTATTTTAGAAATAATACATTTGATGTACGTGGTCCAATGAGTATTAAGACATATGAGGGTTTTGTATACTTCATAACTTTTATCGATGATTACTCACGGTATGGTAATCTGTACCTTATGAGGCATAAATCTGAAATTTTTGAGAAATTCAAAGAGTTCAGAACTGAATACAGAAACAGCTTGGGAAAAGTATCAGGACCCTTCGATTTGATCGAGATGATGAATAATACTTAAGCAAAGAGTATTAGGATTATCTGAGGGATAATGGTATTTTATCCTAATAGACACCTCATTATAAACCCAAACACAATGGAGTGTCAGAAAGGAGAAATATAACCCTCATATTATTAGACACCTCTTTATACACCTAAATACACCCAAACACAATGCACTTGAGAGCATAGTTTATATTCTAAATAGAGTGCCCTTGAAATTAATTGATCAAACATCATACGAGATGTGGTATGGTAAGAAACCAGCTCTTTCTCACCTGAGATTTTTAGGGATGTCCTGCTTATGTAAAGAGGACAAGTTCAGATAAGTTGGGTGTTAAGTTTGACAAGTGTCTATTTATAGGTTACGCTAAGGAGATTATGGGTTATACCTTTTTCGATCCCAAGGAATAAAAGGTACTTGTTTATAGGAATGCTCAGTTCCTCGAGAAGGAACACATACTTGTGAAAGCTATGTGAGCAATCTTAAGCTGGGTGCTCAAGAAGATCAAATAGAAAATAAACTTATTGATCCTACACCTGTTACATAAGATAGTGTAAGTATGTAATAACCTATTATAACACCGATATTGTGAAGGTCAGGTTGGGCTCCAATTGTTCATGAGACATACGGTTATTTCATCACTGATGATAATCACATCTTCCTTATGGATGATGACGAGCCCAAGACTTACAAGGAAGCAATCAAAGGCTCAAAGTCTGGCAAATGATTTACAACTATAAAGTTAGAGATGGACTCCATACACAAAAATCAAGTTTGGAACTTGGTTGATGCTCCAAGTGGGATTAAGCCCATAGGATGCAAGTGGATTTTCAAGAAGAAAACAAACATGGATGGTAAGGCAATTACCAATAAAGGAAGGATAGTAGCAAAGGGTTATAGTCAAAAGGAAGGAGTTGACTATGATGAAACCTTTTCACTAGTAGGCATGCTAAAGTCTATCAGGATACTCCCTACCATCGCTGCTCATTATGATAATGAGATTTGCTAGATGGATGTGAAAACCGCGTTCCTTAAAGAGAACCTCGATCAGGATGTATATATGATACAACCCAAAGGTTTTACATCTCAAGATGGCTTGAAGGTATGCAAGTTGCAAATGTCCATTTATGGATTTAAGCAAGCATCAAGGAGTTGGAATATTAGGCTTAACGAGATAATCCAAGAAATAGGTTTTGTTCCAAATGCTAATGAGCCCTGTGTACATAAGAAGATTAGTGGGACTGTCATCATTTTCCATGTATTATATGTCGATGACATATTATTGATAGGAAACGATGTCCTTTTTCTTTAGATAGTTAAGTCATGGTTGTCAAAGAAGTTCTCCATGAAAGACCTTAGAGAAGCAGCTTTTATACTTTGTATAAATATCTACCGTAATATATCTAGGAGGTTGCTAGGTCTTTGTAAAAGTACATACATATACAAGGTTTTGGCTAGATTTAACCTTGAGCAGTTAAGAAAGAGTTAACTTCCCATGTATCACAGGATTAACCTTTCTAAATCTGAGTATCCGAGAACATAAGAGGAGAGACTGCTCATGAATGGAATACCATATGCTTCATCGATAGGATCCATCATATATGCTATAGTATGCACTTGGCCAAACGTATCACATTCCTTGAGCGTCATGAGAAGATTTCAAATCTGATCCAAGAGAGAAGCACTGGACGGCTGTTAGAACTATATTCAAGTACTTACGAAGGACTATGAATATGTTTTTAGTTTATGGAGAAAGTGATCTCTATGTGATGGGATACACTGACATGAGTTTTCAGTCTGATAAGGATGATTACAGGTCCCAGTTTAGTTATGTGTTTATGTACAATGGAGGGGTAGTTGTTTGGAAAAGTTTCAAACAAGATACAAATGCTGATTCAACCACTGAATCTGAGTATATAGTTGCTTCTAAAGCGTCTAAGCAAGGTGTTTGTCTTAAGGGATTTATTGGTGATCTCGGTGTGGTGACCATCATTGTAAATCCAATAGTGGTCTATTGTGATAACAATGGGGCTATTGCTTAGGCAAAGGAACCACGGTCTAGTTAGAGAAATAGACTTGTACTTAGAAAATACCATCTCATTCAGGAGATAATTGCTAGAAAGGATATAAGCTTTGAATACATCCCTACGGATCATAATCTATCGGGTGGGCTAGCAAAGTCATTGACTCAAGTTAAGCATGACTAGCATGTTAACAAGTATGGCATGAAGTAAATGGGAAATTGGCTTTAGTTGGAGTTTGTTAGACATGATGTTTACCCTAGAGACAATTAGGGCGATATATCTTTATTAGTCACTAATGTATAAACAGTTTCAGATTATTGTTGTATATCAATAATAAAGGCACCTTTTTTATAATATCAATGATTTTTCATAAATTATGTATCTCGCTAGTATTATATATGCTATTAAGTATGCATATATATTCGTTTGCATAATAAGACAAAGTCCGTGAGTATTTCATATTGTGAAAGTGTGAGAACATTGTGGGAGCTATGTGGAGTGAGAACTACACACACATGTTACTATAAAAATGTCAAAATATCCCTAGTCATAATGTCATTAAGACTAGACATCAATGAAGTGGACAAACTAACATGTGTAGGCTTACTCCTAGGATTTCATCTAAGTAGTCGATCTCAAGAGCTGAAGGTGGTACCTTGAGTTAACACATGAATGTATTCAGGTAATACATTGGAGACCGCTATAAGAAAGATTACTATATACATGTGTTAGTGTCATGTCTTATGGCAGTACCAGTACGAGTATCCTCAAACCTAAGATATTGGTTTCCTTGTATGGAAATTGTTATACTTGGGTCATACTTATTAATACCCTACTGATCAAGAAGATATGGGTGATTACGGGTATACTAATGATCGTTCGTTGGTAAGTCGATTAGTCAAGATGGGATTCGTCACTCTTGATATAGTGATATAATGAGAATTGTACCTTAAGGCCTCTTGTTAAAGTGACACACTCATAAACCTCTGATCAGAGTATGAGATTGACATAACGGGTTTTTAGTCAATCTCGATACATATAAGAAAGTGGAGCTCTTCATGAATAAGTATAATATCAGGATTGCTACGGATATTACATGAGCTAACACTTAATCCGAGCTCAATAAAAGGGATGGTATTTAACCTGGTGGAAGAAGTGTATTGTACTGGTTACTATTACAAAACCAAATCAAGTCATGGGCACATGGCGTTTCGAATTTCGAGGGTTCATAAACCTTTGCTAGAAAGCCCATTTGATCATCCAAAGTTATTGGGTTCCATATCGGTCTAGAACACTAAGCCTAAATGTTCCCGGATGGGAAGCAACGTTTAGGTTAACCTCCAATGGCTCTATACTTTGGGATCCTATGAGGTCACATACATTGGGCCTTTACCATACTAAATAAAGAGCTTATAGATGGGGTCTATACCGAGAATACAGGGAGAGTCATACTTGTTTTGGACCATTAAATGATCGGACCAAATAATATTTAAAGAGGATTTGGGAATATTGCATGAGGTGGAGCAAGGAGAAATTTTCCTGTTGCGAGTGGGCCCCAAGAACACATGTTTTTCATTGGTGGGGCCTACATGGCGGCCATGGAAGCATGAAAGTTCTCGCGGGCTGCTAGCATGCGATGGCGCAAGGCGAGTGCATGCTGGTGGGCTACAAGCCCGCAAGCGCTGCTTGGCATGCTTGCGTGCCTAAAGTGCAAGCCTACCAGCAAGCCCGCAAGCGAGGCTTGTGGGAATTCCGGCAAGGTCTCACTTACGGTACAAGGGAAGCCCAAATGGGCTTCCCTTAGAGGTCATGCACAACCCACCGTAGTGGGCTATGTGTACGGGTTAACTTGCGCGGAGTATGAAGCTCTGTGCGGCAACCCATGTGGGATGGGGATTTTCCCTATCACACACTAGAAATTTGCTCCCCTCCCACTACAAATAGTGACCTCACCTCCTCCTCTTTTCGTACTTCAGTGTAGCCTTCCCTTGAGTTTTGACTCCTTTTCTTCGTGAGTTTTTTAAAGATCTTCCATGATTTTCTCCAATTTTCCAATAATTATTTTGAAGGTTTATTCCTATTTGGAAAGATCCTTCTTAATTATATTTTCAAGTTGGTCTACGAGTAGTCTAGTAACTGCTTGTTAACCTACGAGTTCTCCCTCTACGT
The DNA here is from genome assembly GCA_949673415.1 of Euphorbia schlechtendalii. NCBI lineage: Eukaryota > Viridiplantae > Streptophyta > Magnoliopsida > Malpighiales > Euphorbiaceae > Euphorbia > Euphorbia schlechtendalii. The sequence goes on from CATIWQ010664827.1 coordinate 8,306, forward strand.
GAGGTTTTGGTCGGTGCGGTCCGTGTGGACTTGTCATAGAGGCCATCCTAGATTGGAGGCTTGTGCTAACGGAGTGCTTTTCGATTGTTCTAAGGGATTGCCACACCAAAGGGGAAGGCACGCATCAACTGGTAATGCTCTAAACTTAGAGGCTAGGTTTCTTTTATTAAGTTTTATAAACCTATAAGCATTTATAGAACGTTTCAATTGAAATTGTGTCAACCATGCCATGCTTAGGAGATCCTTTAGGGTTAATCTTAAGTTTTGAAATTCTTTCACGCAAGTTTGGATGTTCATGAACTACCTTAATTACCCAACACGCATCCCTTTTATTTATCAAGTGGATGGTGATTAATTTGGATTTATCAAATTGAATGGCAATTCTGTTACTTCAACACTACTACTAATGTGATCATGAAATATACTAAGCATACCCGTACTTGCAATCCAATATTTAAGGACCTGTTAGTAACATACTACAACATACCCAATTCAACATCATTAATAAGTTGAAATCAAGTGAAATTATAGTTGAGACCTACTTAGAAATTTATCTATGACATAATCCTACTATGTGGATCGGTCCAGCTACATGTTTCCAACATGTGCCCATGTTCATTATCTACTTTACCAAGTTAAATAGCAACTACATTGCTATATATCATCCAACATACAAGTCTATCATTTTATTCATTCCTATGATTAAAAAAGACTTTGGACATGTGACAGTGTATGAACCAATGTCTTTAGAACTAAGGCACATCAACAATTCCAACAATCTTTCACTTGAACAAGTTCACAGTAGTCATTGCCCTAATCTTTGTAGATCCAACCTAACCTTAAGCTCCATCCACAATAGACTACTGGTTAGACAATTAAAGGCATTTTTCCCGTGTTAACCCCATGTAATGACATACTAAACACATATTCAAACTTTGCGACTGGATCTCTTTAGCTTGTGTATTAGCTGCCATTTTGTATGAGAAAAACATCAAGTATGTCTAGGATCCTATCATCCTAAATTACTTATGAACTTCTTAGTCCAAACACCTCCCATTGTAGTATGACATGCTACTATGTACTTAGTTTCTGTGGCAGAATTAACGAATATAGTGTATAGTTCAACTCATAATACAACTTTCAAAAATCTTAACAAAATATGATACATCTAGTCTTTGTTTATAAACCGATTGAATCAAATTTAACTTTATAGATTTTCATCCTAAAGATCATTCTCTTAGATCTGATTTAACAATGTAGATCTCCATCCTGACAGAATGTCACGGTTTTTCCTAAAGCTCGCACTGTAAAGTATTCAGTGATACTTTAGTGAACCACTTCCAATTAATCCAATCATAATCATACTATAACAATAAAATGTTTGGAAATGTGATCACATTTTTTATTTACATCACAAACACTTGAAAATTCCAAATGCATTCTATCACCTTAACACTTATAGGTGAGTTAATGTAGTTATTACTAAATTATGGACTATAAATTGCATTACAGCTATATCGGCTTTTACACCATTAATACAATTAAGGATTTTCAATAGCCTTAAAATGGGTTCTAAGCCTCTTACTCATGCTATATGATAAGAGTCATCACCAATCTTGAGCAAGTGTCTCCCTCAAGTTTCACTACGCCATAGATGACTTGTCGCAACAATTGAAAAATGTTGCTTCAAGTGCTAAATATGTTGCGAAAGCGTTTGTCGCAACACTTTTGAAAAAGAGTCGTTGGTGACACTTCCCTTGCGAGAAGTCTTTTTCGCAACATTTTTTTTTATTTTTAGCAACATACCAAAATTATGTTGCACAAGATACTTGTTGCAATACTTTTGGATCTATTTGTAACATCATTTGTTCAATTGCAAAAAAACCCTTCACCATCATGGTTAACGACCGTTAGTTTGTTCGGGCAACACTTTATTTACTTAATCGCAACACCTTTTTTATAACACTTTTTTCGCATTTGTAGCATTTTTTTGACACATGTGCAACCTTTATACATTACACTTTATTTCACATTTACAATACATTTTACTATTATTGCAACACTTTTTTTATTTAACTCTCAAAATCAAAATTTCCAATATTATATAAAATTTAATATATAATATAAAAGTGTGTACATTTACATAATTTTAAATAATCTTATAATAATCTATATTAATTGTATCTGAATCCAAAAAATGATTAACTAAAAATAAGTACATTATACACACTAATCTAGGAGAGAAATTGTCATATCAAGAACTATAGACTACGCATTGTTGCACACTCGAGGATGAAATAATTACCTACAGAAAGAAAACCAAAACAAGAACATGAATCAAAACTTACATTTCCACAATAAATAAAAAATTCTTTTTTTAAAACCTTCGGAAGGACAATGTGTCCCTCCATCGGAAAAAGTTTGAAGTGGGTGAAAATTTTGGGGCGAACGTCCCAACTAGGTTGATGCGTTCGTTTGCCTACAAAACATCCACCCCTCTTTTTATTAAAAAGAGCGTGTCACAAAAAGTGAATCGCCCAAATAAATACAAGGTTCATACAAATATCACAAATAAGAATACAAATTTAAGAATGTAAAAACCTCGGCTCTAAAAGAAGATCTGAAGCCGAAAGGGAGATAGACTTCTTTCTAATCTTGAAAAGGAACCAGCACCGATGAATATTAGCAATGAATAAGTCTTCACGATCAGGAATACCAAAACAAGTTTATTTCTTCTCTTCCAAATATCCAAGCTATAGAGAACCATACTCCCGTTTTGAATTCTCTCTTAACTCCTGATTTGAAACCGTTCCGAATTCTCTCTTAACTCCGAATTTGAAGAAAGATCTCCAAAGTAAAAGAAAATCGTATGAGCTGCCGGAAATGGGAACCTAAATACCAATCCAAGCTAGGGCACTACACCAAGTTGACCAGCTCTCTCGACAAAATAAAAGCAAGTTATCTATGTTTTTGTTGGCTGGCCAAAGGGGGCAAGAACTGTCCGAAAAGTTGGCACATCCCCTTGATCGAAAGAAATGCTTTTGTTGGGATCCTCTTATGAAATAAAAGCCAACGAAAGAAGCGATTGTGAGGGAGCATGCACGACTTCCAAATCAGTCCGAAGCACTTGAGGATCCGACCAATTATTTCCTTCATAAAATCCATCAAAAAACGACAAGGGAGAGTATTTATTATTCCGTCTAATACTCCATTGAAATTTATCTTCGTCAATCGGGAATACAAGATCAATTTCGAAGGCCAAAGAAGCTTCAGTTACAGTGGGAGGAAACAAAAAGGGGACTGCTGCTAACACAACAGCTTTTAGATTCGAGCAGCTTCTTTGTTCAGCAAGATGGAGTCACCGAGACCAAACCGGGCGGCCTTGACAGGAAGAACCAAAAAATGCCCACGCAAAGGCTGTAAATCGAGGCTGATTTTCATTCGCAAAGCTTCCATAAATCAGGAAATAATTCCCTCAAAGTTCCTCTTGAAGTCCAATTGTCTTGCCAAAAAATAGTCGATAAACAGTTGCCCAATCGGAGTGAATAATTCTTCATGAAAAATTCCCATAGTTGCTGGTTTCTCTAGCAACAAGAGAAAATGTCTCTCCATATTGGCGAAAGTTTCATAAGGTCAATTCGAGGAAAATCCCACCATGATAAGAGGCCGTGATGATGCGCACAAAAAGACGCCCAAAGAGATGTGTCATTTCTATATTTGAAGGCGCCAAATCCATTTAAGTAGTAGACTACAATTCGTTAGCTTGAAATTACGAATAGAGAGATCGCCTAAGTGTTTTGGCAAATTAATCGTATCTAAACTAACTTTACAAAGCCCAAAGGAAGTCAAGTCTCCCCTCCAAAGAAACACTACGCCATAGATGGCCTGTTGCAACAAAAATTGTCTGGGTTGCAAGAAAGTATTGCAATTTGTATGAAAAAATCGACCTTTTGCACCACATTTGAAAAAGTGTTCAAAAAGTGATGCAATTGACAAAAAAACATGTTAAATAAACTTTTAATTGCAACACTTTCCATTTAATGTTACCAATAATGGCCATGAATAGTAAAAAATTGACGGCGCCAAATATCCTGCCTTATAATTGATGAAAAATTCTATTAAAAAAATAAAAATTAAAATAAAATACATGAAACTAACGGGGTATATAAACTTTCCCATTTCTATCTCCTTCACTTTTTCACTTCTTTGTATTCCCTACTCTTTCAGATCGATTTGCCCTAGCCCTTCTTCTGATTTCCCCTTCCAATTTCTGTTGATTTTCCATCAAATTGAAGATCGCATGGTGTTGTAGCTTCATAGTGTCTGCTGTTGCACGCTCTCTGTTGGGATTTCTTCTCAAAGGTCGTTCGTCTTTGTCAAGCGGGTTAAAGGAAGCTGAAGATCTTTTTTTGGTAATTTGTCTTTGTTTTTATGTTAATTGCTCATTCAAGTTAGGTTTATGAGATTGAATAGCTTAATTCGTCCTAGAACTGCAACTTTGTAAAAAAAATTAGGGTTCTTCTGCTCTTCAAACTAGATAGAAAGAGATAGTAAGTTTTATGCACTTTAAATAATTTAGGTAAAATTAAATATTGCAAGTTTTCCTATTGAACGAAGTTTGAGAAAACTTTCATCTAATATGTGATTTGGTTAAAACTCAGAGAAAGCATGAAACAAACTTATTGGAACTGCCAATATTCTAAATAATAGAAACTTAATTAGCATTATGAATCCGTGGTACCTATCATGAGATTTATGAACAATATCTAATAGTAAGAAATATAAAAAAATAAATTATTTGTACTATTTACTTAGTGAATGAAAGTCAATGATTACAGTCTGTGTCCTAAGTCAATGCTTAAGCAATAATGACATTGATCTTGTTCTAAGTTGTTTAATAATCAATTGGTCTTCTCTTTGCTTGCCTTTGCATTAACATTTATTAGTAGTTATGATCTTGAAATGTTAAATAATTAAACTTTCAAACAAGATTATTTTATCGATAAGTTAATGAGACTCGACTTCTTTTAGATTTAGTTCCTCTTTGCTACTATGAAAATTTTAGTATCCAACTAGAGAAGTAATGTTAATTATTTGTTTCCAGGTTTGTCCCCTGTCATTGCTTCTTCTTCAACATAGTGTGAAACATTTAGATTGGGGAGGCTATCTCCATTAGGTTTGCCTTATTTACATACCCTATATGAGCTATTTAGTTTATAAATGATATAGTAGCTAATATACTATTCACATGAATATCTACTGTAATCATGATCTAATATGTTGATATTGACCTAAGTTATTATTGATAATTACATCTTTTAATTGTAATATATTGTTATGTCAGGCAAAACCTGAAATTGTAGAAGCAAATGATATTAACCTAAGTTATTGTTGATAGTTCTTATTGATTTAGTTGCCTGTTAATGTATGAAAGTTTGATCATAGTTGTTATTGTTATGAAATATTTGTAATGCATTAAGTTGAGATTACCTTTGTGTTAATTGGTTTAAGATTAGATATTGTTGATATTGACATTATTTATTGTTGTTCATGACTTTATTTGCTACTAAACTGAACTGTTATGGAATTTTTGTAATGGTTGATGTGCTATGACTGGATAATACCTTAGCTTGAATTTTATAATGATTAAATATTTTTTTTGTTTAGTATAGAAGTATAGTTAGATAGATACTGTATAGATTATTTAAATTCCTAAGTCATCTACCTTACTCCTTCTCTATAGTAATGGGTAGTGAAGAGAAGAGGTGGCTGGAATATCCTCGATCCAGTGATCGGTATATTAATGGGGTGAATGCATTTCTAAAAAATGCATTCGCTATTTCCATTGAAGGAAATGAAATTAGGTGTCCTTGCAAAAAATGTCACATCCAACATTGGCATTGTCGCAATGTGATATTCGATCATCTCATTTGCTATGGATCCTCCCCAACTTATGTCCAATATGTCTACGATGTTTCGATCAGTGATTCAGAACATAATGTCGATGAGGTGGAGTGTGACATGTCGATGATGTTTGGTGATAATCTACATACAACGTTGCGAGCCACATATCAAGATGGGATCAATAATGAAGACTCAAATGAAGCACCCTATGAAAAAGCTAATTCAGAAGCATGCAAGTTTTATCAACTACTTAATCATGGAAAGGAACCATTATATCCGGGCCGTAAGAATTTCTCAACTCTGAGCTTCCTTGTCCATTTTTACCATTTGAAATGTGCCGATGGACTGACTGAAACAAACTTCAGTCATGTGATGGATATACTTAAGGAGGCTTTCCCCTTTACAAATATATCAAAATCTTTTAATCATGCGAAGACCACTATAAGAGATTTAGGTCTTGACTACAACAAAATTGATGCATGTCCCTGTTCACCACTTTTCTACTAATAAGTTTAATAACTTTATTCACAAGACTTAGCTACACTTATTTTAAAAGAATTATCCCAATAATAATGCCAAAAACTTGTTCACTTAAACTGCAGGTGTTGTCAATACCTCTTATCACATAGAAAAATGATGATAACTGCAAGTATACAGTTGCGATGTAGTTTTAAAAGATATCGAACCCACAGGGAAGGAGCCAGGTCTAAAGATATGTAAGGGAAAGATAAAAATAAGGAAATGAAAATAGGATTAATATTTTTGGGTAGGAAGGTTAGAATGAAAAGTTGAGTAGATATAGATGTGATAGATTAGAGACTCTAAATAAATAGATTTTCACTACGAACAAGTATAGCAGAGAAAACATGCAAGATCAACGAATATGTTACGACACACTAGACTAATCTAACAAACCGGTTCAACACACTCAGATGTTCAATAATTCACCGCAGAGCAACACATGAAACAACTTTTCTAAACCTAACGCAAACGAGATAAGACTATTATATAAACCTGGACAACGTCAATACTATGCTTAGTACGGGTCGCTCTCACATAGCCACATTTAGCAAGTTACCATTCCAAAAATGTTGGCTCACTAATCAGCATTATATCACAGATCCAGTGATTATACACGATATTGTTAACCCCGAAACTACTCTTAAAATTAACGCCAACGCATATAACTTGATTAATATAAAACACTTAGCACGAATTACACATTATGACACATAAACATATCATAAACTTCGAAATAGAAAGTATAAGTAGAAAGTAAAGAAAAGTTTTAAGGTATGCAAGTGAAAGCTAAAGTTGATCAAACCGTATCCACTCTTTAATGGGAGTAATCAATTCCCGCAATTCCTGCGTCTGCTTTGAATTCGGTCTCGGCCTGTACAGAACCTCTACTAGGATGCTATTCTTTGAGAATATCGAACAAACGAATATTAAAGAATGAAAACTTTTATTGATAAGTGATTTGCAAGTACACTTATACAACAATCGCTCGAGAATATAGAGAAATCTAGTGATCGAAACAAAGATTCGAATCACTTAAACATTTTCTCGCTAGCACTTAGGAACGTAGCGAATCTAACTATACATACACTATATCTCTCTATCACTTTTTGCACT
>CATIWQ010664967.1:0-11915 GCA_949673415.1 Euphorbia schlechtendalii
ATGCACAAAAATCAACAAAAATTTTGCAAGTTCTTCGATTTTTTTAATTTTATTCATTTTTTTTATTTTAAGGGATTTTTACAAATGCCCCCCACACTTAAAGAACACAATGTCCTCATTGTGAGACATTTAATAAAAATCTAACCTTTATGACACACACAACTAAAAATAAAATAAAGAAAGAAATTGAACCCATTTATTCCTCAAAACTTGAATCTGGTGGACTCGGTGAGATTTCCAAATTTTGCATTCTTAAATATGTATTCAGCTTCTAGTTCAAAGAAATATTGGATTTCGTTAGTTGATGAACATCTTGTTGAATGGCGGCAATATCCAAGCAAGCTTTGTCGACATCGATCTTTCAAAAACTTTCCTCTTCAAGTATCATTTGTACTTCCCGAGGCTTGTCTTGAATCACCACTCTCGAATTGCACTTCCTCAACATCATCTTCGTCATGCCGAATATCTTCAGAGGTTGATTCTTGAATCGATCGAAGCTTCCTTACCCTTACTTTATATGGAAAAAATGTAAATTTTCCTCCTTCTTCCTTAACCAAACCCGCTCTCTTCATGTAAACACCTCCCATAAAATTAAATTTCTCCCTCGGATTATACTAGTATGGTAATTGATTTTTCGCTCCCAAAATTATTCCACAAATCGTATTCGCACCACCTACTCTAGCCTTTTTATGTGTAGCGAGACTAAAGATGGACTCCAAAATGTACATCGGAAACTTTGGTCAAAACTGTGAAACTGCACATTCCAATAATTCCAAATCTTTCATTGACACTTTAGTTGTTTCATGTCTAAAGAAAAGACTTTGAGAGATGAACTTGTGAATGTAGAGAAGACTGTTGCTCAGTATATTCTTATTGGACGAGTTCTTAACATCGTATCGATCTAATCCTGTTAACTCGGTCGAAACGTTCATTAACTCGTAATCTTCATCTTTCTCAATCTCATCATAATTCCCTCCTAAACCAAACCAACTAATTAAATCAATCAAAGTGAACTTATATTCTTCTTCTCCATTCCTGAATTTCTTTTTTAAATTATTTCCATTATCAGTGACGGTTATAAAAAACTCAAGGACCCATTCCTCCATAAAAGGAAATCGCATAAGCACAATCTTTTCTAATCTAAAAAGTGAGAAATATCCCTCTACTTCTACGTGAATCCCAGCATCAATAGCAAAAGTAGGATCATAGAAAAGCGTACCGTGAAAATCAAAGTTCTTGATTCTCAAATATCTTACCACTTCCTCGTCACTATAAATTGGAAAGGGATAACCAACCTCAGTTTGTCGATTCACTAATTTCTTCTTCCCTTTTAATGAAGTTGCTGCAGCCTTCTTAGGAGCCATTTGAAATCAAGAAAGAAAATGTTTTGGAGAATAGAGAAAACTTAATTTTTGAGAGTTTTGAGATTAAAAATAAGAGTTTTTGTGAAAACAACTCATGAAAAGAGGTCATTTATAGGGAAAATAGGATAACTATTACCTTTCCAACGGATACATTGTAAAAAATAACCATTAGAATATAGCTGTTACAGCAATAACTGCTGTGCAGATTGCACAGGTCGCGATCGTGAGAGTAAGTCACGATCTTGACTTCCTCTTATTCAAAAATAGATTGTTTAAATCTCAAATGATTACGAGCGTAAACCAGGTCGCGATCGCTATATGTCAAAATCCAAAATATTTTTCTTCTTTCTTCTATTTTACTTGAAAAACTATACTAAAATATTTTAAAATAGAAATAAACTACTATAATATACTATATATATTTATTAGGAAATTATAAGAGATTTACGGATTTATGGAGGTTTTTAGCCCCTTGATTTCATATTCATGGATGAAGTCTAGCTTAACAACTTCTTGGATGCAAGCATCAATCAAGTCAAGTTTCATGCAAATATCTTCATCCATAGGATATTTATCAGCTTTAGCCATGTTAAATTCGACTGTACCATCACCTATACTTAATTTGATTTTTCCTTCTGAAACATCGACCAATGCTTTGCCAGTATGCATAAAAGTCTTCCTAAGATTATAGGGCACTTTTCATCATATGCAAAATCTAGCACAACAAAGTCAGTTGGGAAAACAAATTTATCCACTTTAACTAGCACATCTTCTATTATATCATAAGGACATTTAATAGACTGGTTAACAAACTGCAAAACCATACTTGTCCTTTTAACTTCATCATCAAGCTTCAATTCTTTGAAGATCGATAAAGTTATAAGATTTATACTAACCCCAAGTTCACATAAACATTTTGGAAAAGAAATATTTCCAAGTTTACATGGAATTGTGAAACTCCCTGGATCTTTTAATTTAGTGGCCATTGTAGCAGTTATTGTTTTGCTACAATCTTTAGTTAAAGATACCTTTGATATTCCTTCTAAACTACGCTTTTGAGATAAAAGTTCTTTGTTAAACTTACCGTAGTTATGAATTTGAGTAATAGCTTCAATAAATGAAAGATTGATTTCTAGAAGTTTGAGTTTGTTAATGAAATCGATGAATTATTTATCTTCATTCTTCTTCTTCATCCTATTCGGAAATGGTGGTTGAGGGTTCAGCCACTCCTGCATTTTCATCAGATTTATTGTACTTCAACAACATTGTTATTAGCAAGCATACAAGAAGGATTTGGTTGATCTAACAATTTACCACTACGAAGGGCTACAGTATGCACATTTTCTTTAGGATTTCCTTCTGTACTAGTAAGTAGATGACCTTTTCCTCTGGATGGAATAGAACTCGCTAATTGACCAATTTGTATTTCCAAATTATGAATTGAAGGTGATTGATTTTTAAACATTTGATCCATCTTATTCTCTAACTTTCTATAAGATTCTTCCGATTCTGATTGCTTATTACAAACTCCCTCTAGAAATTTGTCTATTTTACTTGTTAACTGCTGATTCTATCAGTACTCTGGTAATTCTTCTGTTGATTATCATAATATTTCCAATTAGAATTTCTATAGTTATTTCCATTATTTCCATAAGAATTCCCTTGACTTTGAATATAACTTAATTGCTCCCCTACTCATGGGTTAAAGTTACACTTAAAAGCGGTGTGCCCAATTTGACCACAATTTTCACATATCAAAGGATTATTCTTACTCACATGTATGTTATCTATTTTATTAGATAAAGCTGATATTTGCGCTTGTATAACAGAAATAGAATCTAATTCATGGACATTTTTAACTGAACTAGAGGATGAAGATGTAACATGTGAATGAGTAGGAATAGTAATACTTATGCTTTTTCCACTGGCCACATACCATTGTTGCTTGCCTTATCTTCTAAAAGTTCAAAAGCTTCTTGACTCGTTTTCTTCATAAGAGATCCCACAGCCATAGCATGCATGATTTACACCATTGTAGAAGGTTTGCAGAATAACATTCTGAGATAAACCATGATGAGGACAAACTCATTAAAGTTCCTTATAACGTTCCTAGGCTTCGTATAAGGATTCACTATCTTTTTGGGTAAAGGAAGTGATTTCATTAATGAGTCTTGGGGTTTTTGCTAAAGGGAAATATTTAGTCAGAAAGGCTTAGGCTAATTGGTTCTAGGTAGTGATTGAATTTTTGGGTAATGAATTCAACCAAACATTCGCTTTATCATTAACTAGTTCATCAGGAACATTGGAATTTTGAAGGTATCACAGACTTCTAAAAAGTTTGCAATGTGAGAATTCGGGTTTTCATTGGGTAGACCATAATATTGCACATTGTTGCTAATCATTTGAAGTAACGTTGGTTTTATTTCAAATTGATTCGCATTAATCGACGGTCTAGCAATTCCTTGATTGTTACCATTGATGGTTGGGATAACATAATCCATAAGCCTTGGTTGGGGTGGATCTTCATCTTGACTCGGATTTTCATTTGGATTAGGCGATGGGTCTTCAACTTGGGCCATCCCTCTTTCTTATCTCTTATATTTATGTCTCCTTGCCCTACCAAATTGTTCTATATCTGATTCGAAAGATGCCAAACTTTCGCTCGAACTACGCGTACTTGGCATGCACATGATAGAAAGAAAACTCAATGAATAAGCAAGAAAAATATGTTAATAGTAATAATAATAAAAATAAAAATAAAATTGCCTGTTTATCTAAGACATAATTGACTTCCCCAGAAATATCCTTAGAAAGGAAGATCAGAATGAAAATTTGAGAAAATATAGATGTGATAGGTGAGAGACTCTAAATACATAGGTTTTCACTACGAACAAGTATAGTAGAGAAAACATGCAAGTTCAACAAAGGTGTTAAGATTCACTAAACTAATCTAATAGACTCGGTTCTAAATACTCAGATTTTCAATGATTCGCTATAGAGCAACACATGAAATAACTTTTCTAATCCTAGCACAAACGAGATAAGACTATTATATAAACCTAGACAACGTCAATACTATGCTTAGTACGGGTTGCTCTCACGTAGCCACATTTAGCAAGTCACCATTCCAAAAATGTTGGCTCACTAAACAGCGTTGTATCATAGATCTAGTGATTATACACGATATTGTTAACCCCGAAACTACTCTTAAAATTAACGCCAACGTATATAACTTGATTAACATAAAAGACTTAGCACGAATTACACATTATGACAAATAGACATATCATAAACTTCAAAATAGAAAGTATAAGTAGAAAGCAAAGCAAAGTTGTAAGGTATGCAAGTGAAAGCTAAAGTTTATCAAACCGTATGCACTCTTTAATGGAAGTCATCAATTCCCGCAATTCCTACGTTTGCTTTGAATTCGATCTCGGCCTGTACAAAACCTCTTCTTGGATACTATTCTTTGCGAATATCGAAAACACGAATATTGAAGAATGAAAACTTTTATTGATAAGTGATTTGCAGGTACACTTATACAATAATCGCTCAAGAATATAGAGAAATCTAGTGATCGAAACAAGGATTCGAATCACTTAAACATTTTCTCGCTAACACTTAAGAACGTAGCGAACTCTCTATCTATACACATTATATCTCTCTTTAATTGCACTCTAATGTTATCCTCTCTGGTGGAGCATGAAATTGTGATAGAATGGAGCCCTATTTATAGAGTTTGAAGGGTTGCGTCTGTCCATATGAAGGATTGTGTCCATTGGTGAAATATTGCATCTCTTCATTGTGATTGGTTGAGAAGCTTTGATATAATCCACAATGGATAAGCACCTTTTCATGATTGGTTGACTCTTGATAGGTGTCTGTTTGTTGGTAGTTGATGGCGGTTGATCATGCTTATCTGACGGTTGTTAGTTAAAAAGATAATACCGAAAAACCATCCATGTCACGATCGCGATATGCATGTCGTGACCATGAATCTTTGATTGGTGATCTTCTATTCCTGAAGTAAACAAGTCACGACCATGAATGATTGTCATGACTGTGAATTGTGTTTTACTTAGAATTCTTCTTGTAACTTCACCGATCTTCGATAGCTTCGATCCTAAGCCAAATATTCAAGTTCCATGCATCTTTTTGCTCCTTTTTCACTCTTTTTTCATATAATTCCACTTTAGCTCATTTTACTCCCAAGATTTATCTAGTATCTGCATTTGCATAAAAAGCAACTAAATACCACGTGAAATCTTTTATATGAAGTATAGAAATGACTAAAACTACAGTGTTTATTGTATAAAATTAATGTGATAATAAGTGTAATTATACACTTATCAACTTGCCAAACAACGCTCCACTTAAGTAAAAGTGTAATGCAAGCAAACAAGGGTCACGAATCCACCATCTATAGGCAGATTCTTGTTTGTACTCAGTTTGGCTAGTAAAGCGATTCCAGGTTGTTAAGGGATCCCATTCAAGCAACATCTGATAATAGTAATCCTTCGGAAATCCCATATACTTTTCCAATGCTTTTTGTGTTAATTTATACTCTTTCCCCTGATGATGATAGACTAAGCAGTCTTTCCTATCGTTCTTCCATACCAGTGTGACCAACATTTCCATACAATTGTCCACACTATTACCCAAAGTCATATTTGAGTAAATGATAAAGTTAAGAATCCTCAGATAATACATAACTCTGTCATAAATACCAAGTTTGATGAAGTTGTTCCATGGATGGTATAGGAACTCTTATATTCAACCTCCTTAATAACTTCAAAATGATCCCCTTCTTCTCTAGAACGGATCAGGAACAGAGCCTTGTACCATTCTTGGAGATTTGTTGGCGGAACTAGGTTTGATTTGTTTGCGATAACCATTGTGAATGAAAGAAAAGTTTGAAAGAAATGAAGTAGTTTCAGATCTAGAATAGATTTGTTCTTTGAAAGGTAGAAATTCATATTGTAAAAGTGAGAATTTGATGAGCACTTCGCACATCAATTTTATAGGGGTCAGTGGAATAACGGTCGAATAACTGCTAAACTGTTGTAGTTATCGCTCAAGTCACGACCGTGATTATATATCGCGATCGTGACTTACATAATTTGAGAAACAGAGAGTTTTAATCAAGGATTCACGAGCACGAATGGGGGTCGTGAACGTGAATAGGAATATAGAAGAATTTCTTCTATTTATTGATAATTCAGATGTAATAATATGACGTATAACCTCCAAGACGATTATTTAATATTCTTTTTCCATCAAGGTTAGGATTTGACAAACTTATACAGTTTAAGAAAGAAACAAACAGATATACTAGGAAAATATACCGTATTCTCCAAATAATTGATCTCCAAGAACGCACTTACCTTGATCACAAGGTCTTAACTTTACTAATTTAGAGGGCTTATATTCGGTGATGAAGCCAAAAACCTTGTTCCCCACTTTTCCACCGATAAGATAAAAGTTCAAAATAAGAACAGGTGATATCAATACCGCTTATCAAAATAGAAAAATGGTGACCACTGCAAGTATATAGTTTCGATGTAGTTTTAAAAGATATCGATCCCACAGGGAAGGGATTTGGTTCTAAAGACCAACTAGAGTTACGGAATAAAAGAAATAAGATAATTTGTATTGGAGGGTTGGATGGTTTGGATGATAGACTGATAAATAGACAGATGCATGAATAGAATAGAGAAGATGTAAAATATATAGATATTTCCTAAGAACAAGTTTAGCAGAGAAAAACATGCAAAATCATCAAGAAGATTTCATACACTAGATAACTTTAACAAATATAGTTCTAGAAACCCTAATATTCAATAATTCACCGTAGAGCAACACATGAGATAACTTTTCTAAATCTAGGGTAAATGAATTATGACACTTATAAGAACCTGGATAACAATATTACTATGCTTAGTACGGGTCGCTCTCACATAGCCATATTTAGCAAGTTACCATTCCAAAAATGTTGGCTCACTAAACAACGTTATAATCACAGATCCAATGATTATACATAATCTTGTTAACCCCGAAATCACTCCTAAAGTTAACTTGAATGCATATAACTTGATTAATATAAATGACGTAAGACGAAATACTCGTTATGACACATAGACATATCATAAACTTTAAAATAGAAAGTATAAGAAGAAAACAAAGTAAAGTTGTAAGGTATGCAAGTGAAAGCTAAAGTTGATCAAACTATATCACTCTTTAATGGAAGTCATTAATTCTCACAATTCCTGCATCTCCTTTGAATTCGATTTCGACTCGTACAGAACCTCTACTAGGATGCTATTCTTTGTGAATTTTGAATAAAAAAATGTTGAAGAACGAAAACTTTTATTGATAAGTGCTTTACAATTACACTCATACAATAAACGCTATAATATGTGTAGAAATATAGTGATCTAAATAGGACTCGAATCACTTATACATTTTTCATGCTTAGACTTTGAGCATAGCAAAGTCTAGATATTTTCACTCTCTATCTATAAATGCATACTATCATTCAATGCCTATGCTTATTGCCCACACCATGCATGTCAAGAAATTGATGTGATTTGAACCCTATTTATAAAGTGAGAAGGGTTGCGTCTATCCAAATGAAGAGTCATGTCCATTGGTGAAGGGTTGCATCACTTCAATATGATTGGATGCAAAGATTCATCCTCTTCCATAATGGTGGTTGATGGAGGTTGATCGTTCTTATTCGGTGGTTAGTAATTGAGAAGAGATAACCAATAACCGTCACAAGTCACAATCGCAAATCACATGTCGCGATCATGAATAATAATTTGTAACTTTCTTCTTATGAAGAGTAACAAGTTGCGATCACGAATGGGTGTCACGATCTTGACATGTCTTTCTCCTCATGTTCCTTCTTCGTAACTTTGACATCTTTAATAGCTTCGATCCTAAGCCAAATCCTTGTATTCCACGCATCTTTTTGCACCTTTTTCACACTTTTTACATAAAATTTCACTTTTGATCATTTTACTCATAAGATTCACCTAGTTTCTACATTTGCATAAAAAACAACTACATACCACGTGAAATATTTTATATGAAGTATAAAATAACTCTAAACCATGTCGTTTTATGATTGAAAATGTCATGATAATAAGTATAATTATACACTTATCAATCTTCTTCCATGGTTTGCCCTTTGCTAGTTAAGGCATTTACCCTTTGGTTAGATCTCGACAATAACTCAAAAATTGAATTTTTCGATATCCCTGACCCTGTTGCAAGAACATTACAGATCCTGATTGTTCGTTCCTTATCGAGATGGAGTGCGTGATACGATAATTTATCAAAATCTAAGATTATCAGCCGTGACAAGTGGTAGTGGTACCAGTCTCGTGATCCTTCTATCATCAACCGAACACCCACTTTCTCGGTCGGTCTTGTAGACATCACCATATAAATAAACATCGACAGCTTTATGTAACTCATGAGTGACTCACCATCCCTTTGTTTGTAAGTAAGCAGATCTCACATGCTTTGTTCTGGCAGCTCTAGGAATGCAAATTGTGACTGGAATTTTGCAGTAATGCAGTTCCATGCACTTTTTGTTTACTCCGACTACAGGTCATACCACTGGCTCGCCACTCCTGCTAACGAACAGTGAAACATTATTGCTATCATATTTAATGATAGGCCTTGTGCCCGACACAAGGTATAGAATTTGAAAAGATGGGAAGACGTCGCGTTAATTCCATCAAACATGATAGGTCAAGAGCGCGGAATGAGAGGCACGATCTACTAGGGTGGTTTTGTAAATTAAAAGTACAGGGTCGGGGACTCGAAATAGTTTGATTGAGAAAGAGGGAAATATTTTAGATTGCTCAAACCCGAATCATCCGTCTTTTAGTGTAGAGTCGCCACCTGGATTAGCTCTTCATGGAATTAGAGTCCCGTGAGGCTTAACATTTGGGGGACGGCTCATTAAGATATTGAGATTCGGGTTTGGGATAAGTTGCTTACTTCTTATTGGATCATATTATATTACATATATAGAAAATCGCGTTTCTTAATTGTGCATATTCACACTCATGTCGTTTTCGAGTTATAATGCATGATTCACACATATTTGGAAAGTGATAAATCCATACATAAAGCGATAAATAAATGAGGAAAAGTAAAGATTAAAATTACAAATCCTCAGGGGATGCAACCGCCCACCTTATCTATTAATTACATTTCCTAAAAAAATATAATTGAAATTGCGATACTTGAAGGAAAAAATAAATTCCTAAACATACATCTAATACTAATCTACCTGCATCCACAAAGGTTAGCATAGGAGATATAGCACAACATTTACCTATATGTTTGATTTGATTTTGACGAGGCCCGTGTGACTTAATTAAAATTCGGCTATTAAAAGTTCTTATTTAGAAATAAAAAGGTTCATTTTTATTAACATGTTTGTTGCTCATTTAATTATTGAAAATGCTCGCATGGAAAAGATGTGAGGGTTGTTATCCAGGAATAGATTTTTTATTCCCTTCGTGGGGGTATTCTAACAAATATCTCCATTAAATAAAAAGAAATAGAAGACGAAGAAGAATAATTACAACAATATTTACATAATGAAAGAAAATAGAATAATCCCTAGGTCCACATGTGAAATGAAATAAAGAAAAATACAGGGAGCACGAAATAAGCAGCTTTAAGAACTCAGAGCCTTACCCTTACGGAGCGAATCCACTTCGATATACCCGCTTGGCCTATAGGAGTTATCCTCGTCGGCTTTAGATATTATTGTTTTAAAAATGGTTGAATCAAAAAGTGTTTTTAATTTGAAAATATTGTGGCAAATCAGTGTGTATTTTTTTTGTATTTTTCGCTAAAACATGCTGGTTAGGAATACTGAAAAATCTTTGATATTTATAGGGGAAAATCCTAAAAAATCCAAAAGGAAACAAGTTCCTACGAGGGGGGTGTGCCCTCGATCGAATTTTGACGAGCCTTGCCAAGATTCTGGCGAGGCTTCTTCACAAGACCTCTGGCGAGGTTGCTTCGCCAGATCCATGGCCAGGCCAAACCCAGTTATTTTTTCTGTGTATATATATATATATATATTTGTATTTTTTAAAAATATTTTTAAATAACTTTTTATTAAATTCTAATTTTCTAAATCCGCAAAAATTTAAGTCCTTAAAAAAATTAGAGACGAGGATCACTCCCATTTGAAGATCTCTGGATAATTGAATATAGTGTGATTCAAGGATTAAATCCCGAAAAGCCAACATCATCTAACGTGCGAGCTAGTACAAAATCGTGTGCTCACAACATATTCATAATTTCGCCTTGCAATAGAGGGGATTAGCCCGTAAGACTAAGGTACTTTATTACGGTGACACTTTCTCTTGTAATCATCTTCATCCCTGAGAAAAGATAGTACTTGAGCGAGTTGAGCACTTGTTGCCATACCGCATGTACCACCCTCGTTAAAATCTATTTGGGGAGAGGCTTGGAGTGTATATTACTGCAATAAGAACCATCTACATTAACAAGTCAAAAGCAAACCTCATATATGATAAGTGTATAATTGCACTTATTATCTTGATATCTTTACTCATAAAATGATGTGGTTTAGAGTCATTTTATACTTCATATAAAAGATTTCACGTGGTATGTACTTGTGTTTTATGCAAGTGTAGAAACTAGGTGAATCTTGGGAGTGAAATGTTCAAAGATGGAATTCTAAGCCAAAAAGTGAAAAAGGTGAAAAAAGATGCATGGAATGCAAGGAATTGGCTTACGATCAAAGTTGTCAAAGATCGGTAAAGTTGCAAAGAAGAACATGAAGAAAAGCATAAGTCACAACCATGTCACGATCGTGATTCCTACTCGTAATTAGCCAAATCACACTCGCGACTATCTATTGCGATCATGACTTATCATTCTTTACAAACAGTAAGTTACCAACTTACATTTACGATCGCGACATGTATGTCATGCTCGCAAATCATGACGGATTTGATCAACTCTTCTCAACTTCTAACCGTCGGATAATAACGATCAACCACCATCAACTACCATCAATTGTAAGATGAAGAGACACCTTTTGGAGACAATGAAACCATGAAAAGGTGCATATCCATTGAAGATAAGGATGAAATCTTACATCTAATCACATTGAAGATGATGCAACCCTTCACCAATGGTCATGACTATTCGTTTGGATAAACACAACCTTTCATACTCTATAAATAGAGGTTCAAATCAAACATTTTCGTGCAACAATAGGGAGTAGATGGTATGATACATGAAAGATAGAGAGTGAAAGTTATATAGATTTAGCTTAGTTCAAAGTGTTAGAGAGAAAAATGTATAAGTGATTCGATTCTTGTTTCAATCACTAGATTTCTCCATAAATTCGAGCGATTGTTGTATGAGTGTAATTGCAAAGTACTTATCAATAAAAATTTCTATTCTTCAACATTCATTTGTTCGATATTCATAAGGAATATCATCCTAACGGAGGTTCTGTACGAGTCGAGACCAAATTCAATG
>CATIWQ010664979.1:0-18968 GCA_949673415.1 Euphorbia schlechtendalii
CTTCCATCAACACCAACACATCCATCACTTCCTCCACCCTATTATCACCATCACTACCGCCACCACCTCTTTCGTTCGTCGCCAAAACCACCACCCACACCAACACATCCACTTCTTCCTCAACACAGCTACCATCACCACCACCACCTCCTCCACCCCGCTACCACCATCTACACCTCGCCACCACCACTTCCTCCACCCAACCATCACCACTACCTCCACCGTCACCACCAAATTCATCTCTTTCATGTACATTTATTGTTATATAAAAATGTAATTCATAGTCAATATAATATAATTTTCATATAATAATTATTATGCTATATTTCACGCATATATATATAAAATTAAACTAGGATTTTGCATAGTTAAATTTGTGGTTAGAAAATATTTTTCAGAATTGTAAACAAACATCAAAAAAAATTTTACAATGATGTAGCCAAACATAGGAAAATATTTTATTTTCCTGCATAATAGTTTCCTTTACAGAACATTTTCTCTTGCACATTATTTTCCTACAAACAAACGGGACCTTAGATTTCAATGCTGTCATAAAAAATGATGAGATAACTAGATTAAGATTTTGCTCAAACTTAGTTTGGGTGATTATCATACAAATTAACAATGTTTTACTACATGTGTAAATGCTTTAAATTGAGGGTCGTCCAGTACTTCACTCGATTAAAAGAAAGTAATCTTTAACTCATGATTGTCTATGGTACAACAAATCGAAGTGCCAGTGTTTATTTTGACAAGGATTGGGCTTGGCTACTCATTTACTTTAAGGGGCCTCTCTTACCTAGAAAACTTAATCAGTATTAGGTTCAAGCGTACCTAAGGGACTTTTATGACTGAGTCGATTTCTAGTATGGGAAATGGATACCGCATATGGTTTTACAATTGTTTTTAAGTTGTTGATTTAAAACTTAAAGACATAGGTGCAAGAACGTAAACATGGACCTTATTTGTTTTGCATGCTATGTGGAGTCTTGGCATAATGGAATGATTATAATGTACCAGTCTTGAGCATGATCCCTTTGATTAATAATTCTAAATAGCTCAGAATTATTATTGTCATAATCATATCCATCGTTAAGTACTAGGGCGAGACCAGTTGCAAAAATAAAATCCGTACAACAATATTAAGGCATTAAATTATCTTCCTATCATAAGTCATGATACGAATCTTATTATTTGATTTTAGGACATGCACAACATGCTTTCCCTTAACATGTGTTTGGTCATGAGACTAGATAAGGTTAAGATCTTAACCAAAATGGGTTAACTGTCCATATCATTTGGGCAAATGCTGGATTGGAGACATATTTGAGGATTCATACAATTGAGTACGCACGTCACGAGAAAGAGAACTCAAATAGACTATCAATTGCATGGAATGCAAATGGACAGGTTCTAACCATAGTTGTTAGTTATAGTTTAACCTATTATAGCGGGGTTATAGTAGATGGGCTATGGATGCTACCTACCAAGGAAAAATATTTTGACCAGGTTTTCCCAAATTCAATAGAAGGGGCTATTTGAATGTCAATAAAATAGTAGGTTATATGTGTTTAATTAAAGACCTTATATTAAATGCATGTACATATACTAATGCCTGAATAATTTCTATCTTATATCTTGGTTGAATATGATCACTAATGAAAATAGTTTGTTGGCAACATATAGTATGTTGTTTCCAACTTCATTGAGTGGTTTGATACTATTAGAAGATTTCTTCAAAAATATTATTTGGATTATGTTCTACATGATCCAAGTCCCAAACATCCCTGAAATAATGTTTTTGCATGTGAGATGAATGATCACGAGAGGCGTAAGGGAAACTGTGAGTTTGTTGCAAAGCTTATGTTAGAAAATATACTCTCGAAGTACATACACGTGTAGAAAGGTTTGGATCTAGGGACTATGATTCATTGTTTCAATCTAGTGGAAAGTTTGGAAAGAAGACTTTTCCATAGTAAGTTGCAGGGAGACACCTTAGTAGTGGAGTGGTCGTATACATATATGACAACTTTGAGTAGTTAAGGGATCTGGGTATCGAGTATAGTCAGAAATCCTTCAGAGAAATGGTATTGAGGGGATTACCCAATCAATATGATTCTTTCAAGGTGATGCTTAAGGAGTATTATCCTAACTGAACTTAAGCTTAGCTCATGAATTTCTCGAATGAGATTGAGTTTAGAAATAAACTCAAAGAGCAAGTAAATGCTGAGGACCTTAAGTTGAAGAAACTTAATGGTTTAAAAGTCAAGAGAAAACTCATAAAGCGGTTGGAGCTGAAGAGGGAAAATGATTCTCTTGGAACAAGCTCATCAGATAATGATGAGAGATGATGGCTCAAAAATCTAAAGGTATGTTCATACTAGAGAGCTTCTACATAGTTCCTTATGAGTCCACATGGGTATTGGATACTGGTTATGGTTCATATCTATGCTTCTGTGTAGGGATTGCAGAATAGTAGGAGTCTTGCAAAGAGGGAAATGGACCTAAGAGTTGGAAATAGAGCATGGGTTACTACAACAACTGTAGGGACATATAACCTTTCATTTGCCAAGTGGCCTGGTTTTAGTTTTGAACAATTGCTATTACATTCCTATCATTACTAAGAATATTATTTTGTTACGTGTATAACAACAGAAGGATTTGAGATTTTATTTTCTAATAATAATTGTCAAATTTAGCGTAATAATATTCTTTATGCTTATGGAATGTGTTTGAATGACATTTATGTTCTAGATATTAAAATTGAAATTCTAAATATGAATATTGCTAAGAAATCAAGATAGATAATAAGAAACTTCATACTTGTGTCATTGTCATCTAGGCCATATAAATGAGACTCGCTTACACGTGGTGACTTGGTCCCAATAGATTGATGACAAAGAAACCTTTCAAAGGAAGGGGTCAACATGGTATGAGTACTTTGAAAATCATGCATTCCGATGTATGTGGTCTAATGAGTGTTAAGACATATGAAAGTTTTATCTACTTCATAACGTTTATCGATGATTACTCATGGTATGGTTATTTGTATATGAGGCACAAATTTAAAAGTTTTGAGAAATTCAAAGAGTTCAGAACCAAAGTACAGAAATAGCTTGGGAAAATTATCAAGACCCTTCGATAAGAACAAGGTGGTGACTACATAAGCTAAGAGTTTCAAGAAAATCTAAGAGATGATGGTATTTATCCCAATGGACACCTCCTTATACACAACAACACATTGGAGTGTCAGAAAGTAAAAATAAAACCCTACTTGATTTTGTTCATCCATGATGAGCCAAGAAAAACTCTGTAGATCCTTTTGAGGTTATATGCTTGAGAGTGCCTGTTGATCAAGCACCATATAAAATGTGGTATGGTAAAAATCCAGCTCTTTCTCACCTAAGAGTTGGGGATGTCCTTCTTATTTAAAGAGTAAAAGTTCAAATAAGCTGGGTGTTAATTCTAACAGTTGCCTATTTGTAGGTTACCCTAAGGAGACCATGGGTTATACCTTTTATGATCCCAAGGAACAAAAGGTACTTGTTTCTAGGAGTGCTTAGTTCCTCGAGAAGGAACACATACCTGTGAAAGATAGTGGGAACAATCTTGAGCTGGGTGCTTAAGAAGATCAAATAGATAATTAACTGATTGATCTTACACCTATTACACAAGAAAGAGT
Source organism: Euphorbia schlechtendalii (assembly GCA_949673415.1). Lineage (NCBI taxonomy): Eukaryota > Viridiplantae > Streptophyta > Magnoliopsida > Malpighiales > Euphorbiaceae > Euphorbia > Euphorbia schlechtendalii. The sequence goes on from CATIWQ010664979.1 coordinate 3,683, forward strand.
AAGCATGGAACAGCCTATTATAACACCAACATTACGTAGGTTAGATTAACTCTAATTGTTCTTGAAAGATACAACTATTTCACCATTAATGATAAGAACATCTTTCTTATGGAAGATGATGAGCCCAAGACATATAACGAGGAAATGGAAGGCTTAAAGTCTGATAAATGGTTTACAACCATGAAATAAGAGATGGACTCTATGTATGAAATCAAGTTTGGAACTTGGTTGATTCTCCAAGTGGGATTAAGCCCATAGGATGAAGTGGGTTTTCAAGATGAAAATTGACATGGATGGTAATTTAATTACCTATAAAGCAAGGCTAGTTACATAGGGTTATAGTTAAAAGGAAGGCATTTACTATGATGAAACATTTTCACCAGTAGCCATGCTAAAGTCTGTCAGGATATTACTTGCCATCATTATCATTATGATTATGAGATCTGGCAGATGGATGTGAAAATCACGTTTCTTAATGGATTCCTTGATTGGGATGTATGTATGATACAACCTGAAGGTTTTACATCTCAGGATAGCTTGAAGGTATGCAAATTGAAAAGGTTCATTTATTGACTTAAACAAGCATCAAGGAGTTGGAATATTAAGTTTGACGAGACAATCCAATAAATTAGTTTTCTTCCAAATGCTAATGAGCCATGTATATATAAGAAGATTAGTTTGAGTGGGGTTTTTTCCTTGTATTATATGTCAATGATATATTAATAATAGGAAATGATGTTCCTTTTCTTCAAAGAGTTTAGTCATGGCAGTCAAAGAAGTTCTCCATGAAAGACCTTGGAGAAGCAGCTTTTATACTTGGTATAAAGATATACAGTGATAGATCTTAGAGGATGTTAGGTCTTTCTCAAAGTACATACATAGACAAGGTTTTGGCTAGATTTAATCTTGAGCATTAAAAAAGGGTTACATTTCCATGTCTCACAAAATTGACCTCTCTATATCCGAGAGTACAAGAACATAAGATGAGAGACTATGCATCAATGGAATACCCTATACTTTGACAATAAGATCCATCATGTATGCAATGGAATTCACTCGGCTAAACGTCTCACATTCCTTCAGCATCATGAGCAGATTTCAATCTGATTAAGGTGAGAAGCACTGGATGGCCCTTAAAACTATTCTCAAGTACTTACGAAGGATTAACAATATGTTTTTATTTTATTCATAGTGATCTCTCCGTGAAGTAATACATTGATGTGAGTTTTTAGTCTGACAAGGACAATTAAAAGTCTTAGTCAGGTTATGTGTTTATGTTAAATGAAGGGGCAGTTGTTTGGAAAAGTTTCAAACAACATACAACTATTGATTCAACCATTGAATCTGAGTATATAGCTACTTTTGAAGTTGCTATGCAAGCTGTCTGGCTTGAAGGATTTATTGGTGATCTTAAGGGGGTGTCCAACATTGTATATCTAATAGTGGTCTATTATGAAAATAATGGGGCTATTGCTCAGGTAGAGGAACCACGGTCTCGTCATAAAAATAGACACATACTCAGAAAATACCATCTCATTCAAGAGATAGTAGCTAGAAAGGATATAAGCTTAGAATACATCCTAATGTATCAAAATCTAGAGAATGGGCTTAAGAAGCCATTGACTAGAGTTAAGCATGATTAACATGTTAACGAGTATGGCATAAAGTACATGGGCTATTAGCTCTAGTCCAAGTGGGAATTAGTTAATCATGATGCATACCCTAGAGGAAATTAGGGTGATATATCTTTACTAGTCACTAATGTATAAACAATTTCAGATTATTGTTATCAATAATAAAGCAACTTTTTTATATATCGATGATTATTTCTAAATTATGTATTTTGATGGTATTATTTATATGCTATATCAAAAAATGATCTCTCTATGAAGGGATACACTGATGCTAGTTTACAGTCTGAATGGGATGATTACAATTCCCAATTATGTGTTTATGTTAAATCGAGGGGTAGTTGTTCGGAAAAGTTTCGAACAAGATGCAATTGATTATTTAACCATTAAATTTGAGTATATAGCTACTTTTGAAGTAACTAAGAAAACTATCTAGCTTAAGGGATTTATTGGTGATCTCAGCATGGTGTCCAACATTGTAAATCCAATAGTGGTTTATTGTGATAATAATGGGTCTATTACTCAGGCAAAGGAACCACGATCTTGTCAAAGAAATGGACACATACTCAGAATGTACCATCTCATTCTGGAGATATTTGCTAGAAAGTAAGCTTAAAATACATCCTTACGAACTAGATATAGCGAAATGGCTAACAAAGTAATTGACTCAAGTTAAGCATGACCATCATGTTAACAAGTATGGCATGATGCACATGGGCGATTGGCTCTAGAGAAAGTGGAGTTTTTTAGACATAATTTATACCCTAGATGTAATTATGATGATATATCTTTATTAGTCACTAATGTACAAACAATTTTAGATTATTGTTTATCAATAATAAGGCATTTTTGTTATATATCAATGATTGTTTCTAAATTATTCATCTCTATGGTATTATATATATGCTATTATGTATGTATATATATTTATTGATATAATAAGATAAAGTTTGTGACTATTTCATAGCGTGAAAGTGTGGGGACAAGGTGAGAGCTATGTGGAGTGAGAAATGCACATACATGTTACTATCAAAAGTCTAAATATCCCTAGGTATAGTAGCTGGTTAATCAAGAAAGTTATTAAACATACAAGTAGCAAGGAGGAATTTCAAAACTTAAAATTAACCTAAAGGTTCTCCTAGGCATATCATGATTGATATAATCTAAGTTAAAACGCTCCATAGATGCTTTTAGGTTTATAAAGCTTATAAACGAAATCTAGCATCTAAGTTTAAAACATTACTAGTTGATGTGTGTTTCTCCTCCTCTTTAGGTTAAGGCGTTCCCTTAGAGCAATTCAGCTGAACTTTGTTAGCACGAGCCTCCAAACTAGGATAGCCTCTATGATTGATCCACATGGATCTCCATCGACCAAAATCTCGTTGAGGAAGAACCCGTTAGTAAACAGCAGCTACTAGACTGCTCGAAGACAAACCCAAAAATAAACTGACAAGACTAACTTTAGAAAGAGCCTTCAAAAGAATTTTTTGTTGTTTGGAGAAACTTGTAAAGGATCACACACAATGAATGAAGAAAGAGATGTCGAACTCAGAGAGAAAAACTGAGCTGAAGTGTATGAAAAATAAAGAGAATGGAGGCCTATAAATAGGGAAAAGGGGGAGCATTAGACTCCCCTTTAAACACTAGGCGGGATGGAACCACACTAGCAGGTTAGCTGCATAGGTCACTGAGTCCTGCGGGCTAACCCACGAGTCCAACCGCAAGGAAAACCCTTACCGACTTGCCTTACCATCGCAAGCATTGGATTGCGACCTGTCCCAGACTGATATGGAACCTGATAGCTTTAGAAGATCAAATGGGATTTCTAGCAAAGGCGTATGATCCCTCGATACTTGGAACATCACGTGCTTGTGACTTGATCTGGTTTTGTAGTAGTAACCAATACAATACACTCCTTCCATTAGGTTAAGTACCATCCAGTTTATTAAGCTCGGATTAAGTGTCAGCTCATGTAATAGTCATAGCTATCCTGGAATTAGACTTATTCATGAAGAACACCACTCATCCATTATGTATCAAGATTGACTAGAGACCCTTTCTATCAAACTTATACTCTTATTAGAGGTTTATGAGTTTGTCACTTCAAAATGGGACCCTAGGGTACATATCCCATTATATCACTATATCAGGAGCGATGGATCCCATCTTGACTACTCGGCTTACAAACATATGATCACCACTATACCAGTAATCACCCATATCCTCCTTATTGTTAGGGTGAATAATTATAACCTGAAGTATATCAACTCCTATATAAGGTAACCAGTATCTCAAGGCTGGGGATACTTGTACTACTACTACAATAAGACATGACTCCAACACATTGATATAGTAATTTCTGAGTGTCTATCTTATAATGGTCTCCAATGTATTACCCGAATACATCCATGTGTTAATTCAAGGTACCACCTTCAGCTCATGAGATCAGTTGCTTGAATCTAATCCAAGGAGTAACCCTACACGTGCTAGTCTGTCCATGTCATTGATGTCTAGTCTCAATGAAACTATAACTAGGGAATTTAGACTATTCATAGCAACGCGTATTTTCAATTCTTACACCATAGAGCTCCCACTATTTCCTTGAACTTTTACACTATGAAGTAGTCACAGAATTTGTCTTATCAAGGCGCATATATATTGTACTATACATATATGATACCAACGAGATACATAAATAAATAAGAAAATAGTGATAAGCAACAAAGATGCCTTAATTATTATTATTAATAATAATCTGAAACCTTTTGTACATTATAACTAATTAAGACATATCGCCTTAATTGCTTCTAGAACATACATCATATCTAACAATCTCCCACTTGCACCAAAGCTAATTACCCATGTGCTTCATGCCATACTCGCTAACATGCTAGTTATGTTTAACTTGAGTCAATGCTTAGTCAGCCCATCCACTAGATTCTGATCCGTTGTGATGTATTCTAAGCTTATATATTTCCTCGCTACAATCTCGTGAAAGAAATGGTACTTTCTAAGTACATGTCCATTTCTATGAAACGACCGTGGTTCCTTTTCCTGTGCAATAGCCCCATTCTTATCGCAATAGATCACTATCGGATTTACAATGTTGGACACCACACCAAGATCACAAATGAATCCCTTAAGCCATGTAGCTTGCTTAGCCGCTTCTAAAGTAGCTATATACTCAGATTCTATGGTTGAATTGGTAATAGTATCCTATTTGAAACTTTTCCAAACAACTGTCCCTTAGTTTAACATAAACACATACTTGACTAAGACTTATAATTGTCCCTTTTAGACTGAAAACTCATGTCAGGCGTATCCCTCCAAAGAGAGATTACCTTCTCCATACACTAAAAACATATCCTTAGTCCTACGTAAGTACTTGAGGATAGTTTTAACGGCTATCTAGTGCTTCTTACCTAGGTCAGATTGAAATCTGCTCATGACACTCAATGCATGTGAGTCATCAGGTCGAGTGCATAACATAGAATACATGATGGATCATATCATTGAGGTATAGGGTATTCCATTCATGTGAAGTCTCTCCTCTCATGTTCTCGAACACTTAGATTTAGAAAGATTAATTCCATTAGACATTGGGAGATAACCCTTTCTTGACTGCTCAAGGTTAAATCTAGCTAAAACCTTGTCTATGTATGTATTTTGTGAAAGACGTAGCAAGCTTTTAGATCTATCTAAGTAGATTTTTATACCAAGTATAAAAGTTGCTTCTCCATGGTCTTTCATGGAGAACTTCTTTGATAAATATGACTTAACTTTCTAAAGAAAAGGAATAACATTTCCTATCAATTATATGTCATCGACATATAATACAAGGAAAATGGCTGGACTCCCACTAGCCTTCTTATATACACAAGGCTCATTTATGTTTGACATAAAACCAATTTCTCGGATTATCTCATCAAACCTAATATTCCAACTCCTCGATGCTTGCTTTAGTCCATAAATGGACATCTGCAACTTGCATACCTTAGAGCCATCCTTAGATTTAAAACCCTCGGGTTGTGTCATATACACATCCTTCTCTAGATTCCCGTTAAGGAATGATGTTTTCACATCCATCTACCAAATCTCATAATCATAATGAGTGGCAATGGCAAGGAGTATCCTGATAGAATTCAGCATGGCCACTAGTGAAAAGGTTTCATCATAGTCAATTCTTTCTTTTTTTATTGTACCCTTTTGCAACTAGCCTTACTTTATAGGTAACTATGGGCCTAATCCCACTAAGAGCATTAATCAAGCTCCAAACTTGATTTTTGTATATAGAGTCCATCTCTTATCTCATGGTTATTAACCATTATCAGATTCTAAGCCTTCCATTTCCACCTTGTAAGTCCTAGGCTCATCATCTTCCAATAAGAAGAGATGTTTATCATTAGTGATGAAAAACCTGTATCGCTTGGGAGCCCGTCTTGACCTACGCAATGTCGGTGTTATAGTAGGATTTTCCATGCTTACACTATCTTGTGTAACAGGTGTAGGAATAATCAATTGATTGTCTATTTGATCTTCTTTAGTGCCTAACTCAAGATTGCTCCCACTAGCTTTCACAAGTATATGCTCCTTCTAGAGGAATTGCGCATTTCTAGAAACAAGGACTATTTATTCCTCGGGATCAAAGAAGGTAAACCTTATAGTCTCCTTAGGGTAACCTATAAACAGACACCTGTCAGACTTAGCATCCAACTTATCTGAACTCATCCTCTTCACGTAAGCTGGACATCCCCAAATTCTCAAGTGAGAAAGAGTGGGTTTCATACCATACCATAATTCGTATGGAGTTTGATCACCTAATTTAGAGGGAACTCTATTTAGAATATAAACTATGCTCTCAAGTGCATAATCCCAAAAGAAACTGCTAAGTTCTACTTGGCTCATCATGGATCGAACCATATCGAGTATGGTTTGATTTCTCCTTTCTAACACTTCATTGTGTTGGGGTGTATAAGGAGGTTTCCACTAGGAAAAAATACCATTATCCCTTAGATAATCCTAAAACTCTTGGCTTAAGTATTCACCACCTCGATCAGATCGAAGGGTCTTGATACTTTTCCCAAGTTATTTCTCTACTTCCGTTTTTAACTCTTTAAATTTATCAAAACTCTCAGACTTGTGCCTCATAAGGTACAAATAACCATATCGCGAGTAATCATCGATAAAGGTTATAAAGTAGACAAAACCCTTATGTGTCTTAAAACTCATTAGATTACATTTATGGGAGTGTATTATTTCCAAAGTACTAATGGCGTGCTATCCCTTTCCTTTTGAAAGGTTTCTTAGTCATCTTCCCATTTAAATAAGGTTCACACGCACCATAGGATTCCCATTCCATTGGGTCCAAGTCTCCACATTTTTGTAACTCTGTTAAGCGAGTCTCATTTATGTGGCCTAGATGACAATACCATAAATATGAAGATTTCTAATTATCTAATATCGATTTCTTAACAATGTTCATATTTAAAATTTCGGTTTTAGTATCTAGAATGTAAATTCCATCCATAGATATACCACAAGCATAAAGAACATTATTGCGTTGAATTTTACATTTATTATTAGCAAATAAAATTTCAAATCCCTTTTTTAATAAAAGTGAAATAGAAATAATATTCTTAGTGACAGTAGGAATTTAATAGCAATTGTTTGAAACTAAAACTAGGCCACTAAGAAAACGAAGGCTATATGTCCCTAATGATGTTGCAGCAACCCGTGCTCTATTTAAAAACTCTTAGGTCCATTTCCCTCTTTACAGGCCTTCTACTATTCAGCAGTCTCTACATAGAAGTACAAATATGAGTACCACAACTAGTATCTAATACCTAGGGAACTGTAGAGAAACTCTCTATCATGAACATACGTGAAGTAGATGCTTCACATTGTTTCTTCTTCACTTGTTCAGAAATCTAAACCTTGCAATCCTTATTCTAGTGGCCAGCCTTGTCACATCAAAAGCTGACATTTACAATTCCTTTCTTACTTTTCTTCCTCTTATTGATTTTCTTCTTGGCACTTAGACCCTTTCCAAAATGGGAACTACCCTTGGAAGGTTTGGTTTTCTCAACCAAATGTAAAGCCTTTGGATCCTTTCGAATCTTAGGTTCTACAGTATTCAACATGTTTACCAACTTGGGCAGTGTGGCATTGATCTTGTTCATATAATAATAAGTCATAAATTGTGAATAAATATCAGGTAATGAAGTAAGAATCAGATCCACACATAATTTATGATCCATCACAAAACCTAATCGAGTTAGCTTCTCTATATAACCCAATAGTTTAAGAGCATGCTGTGGTGCTGAAGTGCCAACCTGCAACTTTGTTTCGAACAAGAGTTTTGACGAATCAAATCTCTCGGACATAGCCTGCTCTGAAAAGAGCTCACAAAGATGGAGAATCATGGTATCCAGATCCATCCTCTCATGCTGTTTTCGAAGCTCAGAATTCATGGTTACCAAAATTATACATGGCATTATTTCATGATCTTTTTTGTGCTTCTCCCATGCCTCATGTTTGTTAGCATCAATTTCAGCATTAGGCTCATCAGGGAGGGGCTCATCTAGATTATAAGGTATCCTTTCGAATCTAAAGACTATCCTCACCGCCCTGAACCAATCAATACTGTTTGAACCATCTAGTTTGTTGTTAAGAATTGAGCGAAGGTTTATGTTCGGATTCATTATTCAACCTGGATATAAGATAGAAGCTTTTAGACATTAGTATATGTACATGCATTTAATTTACGGTCTTTAATTAAATACATAATTTCTACTATTTTCTCGACATTCAAATAGCCCCTTCTATTTAAATTCAGGTAATTTGGTTGAACCAATTCTCCTTAGTAGGTAGCATCCATAGCCACGCATCATGACCCCAACTATCATAGGTCAAGCCACAAGATAACCATGTTTGGAACCCGTCCATTTGCATCTCATGAAATTGCTAATCCATTTGAGTTCTCTTTCTCGAGACATGCGTACTCAATTGTATGACTCCTCAAATGTGTCTCCAATCTAGCATTAGCTCCAATAATATGGATAACTAACTCATTTTGGTTAAGAAATTAACCCCATCTAGTCTCATGACCAAACACATGTTAAGGGAAGGCATGTTGTACATGTTCTTACATCCATTAATAAGGTTTGTATCATGACTTTTGATGGGAAGACCATATACAGCCTTAATATTGTTGTGAGGATTTTATAGGTGATGCTGGTCTTGCCCTAGTCTAGGTCTCATACGATGGATATGATTATGAAAATAATAATTCCAGGCTATTTAGAATTATTTACTCTAAGGGAACATGCCCGAGACTAGTATATCATAATCATTCCATTATACCAAGACTCCACATATCATGCAAAACAAATAGGGTCCATGGTTAAGTCAATGCAGCTATATCTATAAGTTTTAATATAACAACTTAAACCACATTTGCAAAACCATATCTAGAATCTAATTCCCATACTAGAATCTAATACCGATGGAGATTTCAAGGTAGAAGAAGCCCCCTTAAAGTGAATGAGCGACCAAGTCCAATCTTTTCCAAAATAACCATGGGCAGTTTGATTCGTTGTACCACAGATAACTATGATTTAAAGATTTCATTCTTTAATTGAGTGAAGTACGGGACGACCCTCGATTAAAGCATTTACACGTGTGGTAACACATTGCTAATATATATGATAATCACCTAGACTAAGTTTGAGCAAAACCTTAATCTATTTATCACATCATTTTCTATAATAGGAATTGAAACCTCAGTCATGCATATCATACTTTAATTAATTCATAAAAAATTGCATTTTAACAAATTATAATCAATCATTCATAGCGTAAGGCAGGCTCTGATACCACTGTTGGTTGATTAAGATAGTTATTGAACATGTAAGATAGCAAGGAAAAATTACAAAACTTAAAATTAACCTAAAGGATCTCCTAAGCATGTCATGATTGATATAATCTAAGTAAAAACGTTCCATAGATGATTTTAGATTTATAAATCTTATAAAAGAAACCTAGCATCTAAGTTTAGAACATTACCAGTTGATGCATGCCTCTTCTCCTCTTTTAGTTGAGGCATTCCCTTTGAGCAATTCTATAAAACTTTGTTAGTAGGAGCCTCCAAACTAGGATAGCCTCTATGATTGATCCACATGGATCTTCATCGAACAAAACCTTGTTGAGGAAGAGCACGTTAGTAAACAACGCTATTAGACTACTGGAATACCTACTCGAAAATAAACTAAGAGGCTCACATTAGAAAGAGCCTTTAAAAGAATTGTTCGTTGTCTAGATAAACTTGTGAAGGATCTCGCACAATGAATGAAGAAAGAGATGTCAAACTTAGAGAGAAAAGCTAAGCTGAAGTGTGTGAAAAATAAAGAGAATGGAGGCCTACATATAGGGAGAAGGGGAGTGTTAGACTCCCCATTAAACATTAGGTGGGACCCCATCCCACCCTACCGGGTTAGCCGCGTGGGTCACTAGGACTCGCGGGCTAACCCGCGAGTCTAACTGCAAGGCAAGCCCTTGGAGGCTGCCCACGTAGCCTAGCGAGCTTACGTTGTAAACACGTACAAGCATTTCCATGGGCAGTGCTTGCAAGCTTACATCTCGTGGGGCAGCCATGCAAGCCCCACTTCAAACAACCCATGTTTGTTTAGAGCCCACTAGTATCACAAAAAATTCCCTTGCTTTGCTTCGTGTAATTTTCCCTATCTTCTCTTTATTCCCTTTAATTATTAATTAAGTCCAACCAATTAATAATTCTTCTAACTAATTCGGAAACCAGATATTATCAGCATATATAAGTTCTTTACTTAGTTAGATGAAAACCCATAGTGTGTGACCTCATAGGATCCCAAAGTATTGAGCCACTAGAGGTTAACCTAAACTTGGCTTACCATCAAAAAACCTTTAAGCTTAATGTTTTAGACCAATATGGAACCCGATAGCTCTAGACGGTTAAATGGGCTTTCTAGCAAAGATGTATAATCCCCTGATACTTAGAGCATCAAGTTCTTTTTACTTGATCCGGTTCTGCAGTAGTAATCACACCTTCCATCAGTTTAAGTACCATCCATTTTATTTATGTCAAATTAAGTGTTACCTTATGTAATAGCCGTAACTATACTAAAATTAAACTTGCTCACGAAGAACCCAACTCAGCCATTATGTATCAAGATTGACTAAAAACCTGTTCTAATAATCTTATAGTCTGATTAGAGGTTTATGAGTGTATCACTTCAACAAGGGGCCCTAAGGTACATCTCCCATTATATCACTATATCAAGAGCGATGGATCCCATCTTAACTACTCAGCTTACTAACATATGATCATCACTATACTTATAATCACCCATGTTATCCTTATAGCTAGGGTATGAATAAGTATAACCCAAAGTAATGAACTCCTATATTAAGGTAACTAGTATCTCAAATCCGAGGATACTTGTACTGCTACTGTAGTAAGACATGACCCCAACACATGGATATAGTTATTACCTAGTGTTTATCTTATATTGTTCTCCAATGTATTACCTGAATACATCCATGTGTTAACTCAAGGTACCACCTTCATCTCGTAAGATTGGCTGCTTAAATCTAATCTAAGGAGAAAGCCTACACATGCTAGACTATCCGCTTCATTGATGTCTAGTCTCAATGAAACTATGACTAGGGATATTTAGACTATTCATAGTAAAACATATGTGCAATTCTCACACCACATAGCTCCCATTATATCCTCACACTTTTATGCTCTGATGTAGTCATGAACTTTATCTTATCAATGCGCATATATATAATACTATACATATATGATACTAGCGAGATACATAAATAAAAAAGAAAACACTGATAAGAAACAAAGATGCCTTAATTATTATTAATATTAATCTGAAACCGTCTATACATTATAACTAATTAAGACATATCACCCTAATTGCAACCAAGGCATACATCATGTCTAACAATAGTTTCACTAAGAGTAGACATTAATAAAGCGGACAAACTAGAATGTGTAGGATTACTCCTTGGATTTGATCCAAGCAACTGATCTCACAAGTTGAAGGTGATACGTTGAGTTAAAACATGAATGTATTTGGGTAATATATTGGAGACTGCAATAAGATAGACACTCATGAATAACCATATCCATGTGTTGGTGTCATATCTTATTGTAGTAGCAATATGAGCATCTTTAGACCTATAATACTTCTTACTTGTGCAAAATTTACTATATATTGGGTCATACTTTTTTATACCCTGGTGATTAGGTGATACGGGTGTTTACGGGTATAGTGATGATCGTTCATTGGTAAGCCAAGTAGTCAAGATGAGATCCATCACTCCTGATATAGTGATGTAATTAGACTTGTACCTTAAGGCCTCTTGTTGAAATGACACACTCATAAACCTTTGATCATATTATGAGATTAATAGAATGGGTTTCTAGTCAATCTTAATACATAAAAGTGAGTGGTGTTGTTTGTGAACAAGTCTAATTCTAGGAAACTTACATCAATTACATGAGCTAACACTTAATCCGAGCTCTACAAACTAGATGGTACTTAACTTGATGGAAGGAGAGTATTATACTAGTTACTATTTTATAACCGGATTAAGTCACAGGCATGTGAAGTTCCAAGGATCAAGGGAACTTACTCCTTTGCTAGAAAGCTAATAACTATATAATTACACTTATTATGATTATAATTTTACACACTAAACACTATAATTTAAGTAATTTTTATACTTCAAATAAAAGATTTCACGTGGTATGTAGTTGTTTTTTATGTAAATGTAGATACTAGGTAAATCTTGGGAGTAAAATGATCAAAAGTGGAATTCTATGAAAAAAGAGTGAAAAAGGTAGAAAAGATGCGTGAAACTTAAAGATTTGGCTTAGGATCGAAGCTATCAAAGATTGGCAAAGTTACAAGGAGATTTCTGAAGAAAAACTCAATTCACAGTCGTGATAATCATTTGCTATCGTGACTTGTTCTTCTTCAGAATAGAAGTCTGCTAATCAAAGATTCACAATCGCGACTTGGACGATTTTCTAGTTTTATCTTCCTCACTACTTACCGCTAGATAAGCATGATCAACCACCATCAACTACCAACGAAAAGACACTTATCAAAAGTCAACCAATCATGAAAAGGTGCCTATCCATTATGGATTAAATCAAAGCTTCTCAACCAATCACAATGAAGCGATAAAATCTTTCACCAATGGACACAACCATTCGTTTGGATAGACACAACCCTTCGTACTCCATAAATAGGGCTCCAAACTCACCAATTTCGTGGTATAAATTGGGAGTGATTATATGTGTCTTATAGTACATGTGCATGCATAGATAGAGAGTAAAAAAATGTCCAGATTTTGCTACGTTCGTAAGTGTTAGAGAGAAAATGTATAAGTAATTTGAATCCTTATTCGATCACTAGATTTCTCTACATATTCAAGCGTTTATTGTATGAGTGTCATTGCAAAGCACTTATCAATAAAATTTTTCATTCTTCAACATTCGTTTGTTTGATATTCACAAAGAATAGCATCCTAGCGGAGGTTCTCTACGAGTCAAGATCGGATTCAAAGTAGACGTAGGCATTGCAGGAATTGAGGACTCCATTAAAGAATGGATACAGTTTGATCAACTTTAGCTTTCACTTGCAAACCTTACAACTTTATTTTGTTTTCTACTTATACTTTCTATTTCGAAGTTTAAGATATATCTATGTGTCATAATGTGTATTTCGTGTTGAGTCTTTTATATTAATCAAGTTATATGCTTTTGAGTTAACTTTAACAGTAGTTTCGGGGTTAACGCGATTATGTATAATCACTGGATCTGTGATTATAACGCTGTTTAGTGAACCAACATTTTTGGAATGGTAACTTGCTAAATATGGCTATGTGAGAGCGACCCGTACTAAGCATAGTATTGACGTTGTCCAGTTTATATAATTGTCTTAATTCTTTTGCAATAGATTTAAAAAAGTCATTTCATGTGTTGCTCTTCGGTGAATAATTGAATATCTGAGTGTCTAGAACCGAGTCTGTTAAATTAATCTAGTGAACATAATAACTTCGATGCTATTGCATATTTTCTTTGCTATACTTGTTTGTAGGGAAAATCTAAATACTTTTTATCTTTTCTAATCTTTCATACATTTCTCTATTCATCCATCATTCCAATCCTCCTTTCCTAAACTTTACTTTATTTTATTTTCTTTTCTTTTTATTCTATTTCCCTATTTGATCTTTAGAAATAGTCCTTCCCTATGGGATTGATATCTTTTAAAACTACATCGCAACTGTATACTTGCAGTTATCATCATTTTTCTATTTGATAAGAGGTACTGACAACACCTATATATTTTCATGAATAAGTTTTTGGCACCATTGATATATAGCTGAATCTTGTGAACAAACTATTAAACTTATCAGTAGAAAAGTGGTGAACAAGTTTTTGGCGTCGTTATCGGAGAAGGCAAGTGCGTTCTAGAGATCAAATTGTCCGGGGAAGGCAATTATATTTAATACGTTTGTTTTTCTAAGTTTTTCTAGGTACAAAGTCTAAAATTTAAAGAATTTGAAGATCTAAAGAAGTTCGAGACCGTGACATACATCTCGTGCTCGTGATGCTATACAGCAAAACCTTCTGTTCTTGTTTTGAAGGAAGTCATGATCACAACAGGCCTTCACAATCACAACATGGGCCCTGGATTCTCTTTCTTAATAAAAACTGGTTTATTCTTTTCTTACTTTTCTTTTCCAAATTTTTAGACTAGTTAGTTGTTTGTTTAGTTTTTAATTTTTGGTAAAATCTCTCACAATGAGGACATTGTGTTCTTTAGTGTGGGGGGAGCATTTGTAAAATCCAAAAAAATTGAATAAAATAAAAAATTGAAGAATTTGAAATTTTTTGTTGATTTTCGTGACAGTTATACATTATTATTTCTTATACTTTACTAACATTTGTCCAAGGTTATTGTGAGTGTTAGGTATTTACAAGTTTGATGTTAGTGCACAACATTTATCAATTTGGCAAGGATGAGTGGGGAGTAACATTCAAGAGCAACATTCCAAGTAAGTTTCGATTTATATTTCGATGTAACATGAATTAGTATAAGTTATATAGTTTTAGTTTAATGCTTCTGATAAGTTTAAGTGGAGTAATATATAATGGTATTCTTACTATGAGTTTTATATGCAAATCTCTAATAAGTCCTAAAAGTATTAAGTGTGTTCAAAGTGTTAGGAAACTACAGCCATAATACATTGAAATTGATCAATAAAGAATGATGGTATTAAAGAAAAAAAAATCAAAAGCAAGAGAGGATAACCAATGAATTATGCAAAAGGTGAGGAATGGTAGAGAGAAGAAACTGCAACCATTCATTGAATGAAAAAAAAGAAGAAAGCATAACACGAAAAATGGGTGCAAAGTACAAAGTACTTAAAAAACATATGCTTAAAAGAAAAAAATAAGAGAGTGGTATGGAGCATAAAATGCAACCACTAAAAAAAGGGGAGAGTGGTATGGAGCATAAAATGCAACCACTGAGAGTGTTTTAGCATCCTAGGTTACCTAAAAATGCCTTGAGAGAAATTAATCAAAG